>CM054823.1:17602510-17729611 GCA_028984105.1 Lavandula angustifolia
AAGACGACTTACGGCCGGGGGCAAGCCAGGTTAGACCTCAACTCTTCAAGTCGAGACTCTGAGAGTGCCGGGAAGCCATTCACGAGATAGCTAAGTCGTCGACTTGGTCACTCTCTCGCCTGAACAGCGGCTCCATATTTTGATAAGGGTTCCAAGCGTGGTCTACGCTGCAAAGACCAGGCTAATCAACACCACTCTGCTGAATAGCTTCATGAAGAAGAGCTCTTGCCGTCCCGCAGAAGGCCAGGCTGATTCGAGCTGCGGATCTACACGCTCATGGATGACGACGAGGCGGCTATGCTAGCCTTATTTGGCTGAGCGATAAAGTTCCATGCTTGGCCCGACCGCTCCCTCGATGTAGTGCGAGTCACGATGATTAGGAACACGCCCTTGATTGAGTCCAGGCCACGAGAAGCTTGTTGAGGGAACTCAAGGTGGAGGAGGGTGCCCTGCCAGCTTCTTAGCACGCTGAAAACCTACTCGACATCCTCACTTTTAGTCGAGTCGGTGGTGACGTGTCCCTCCCCGCGAACCACGCGGACCCGATGCGGTTATTCTTGGGGTCTACATTAAAGTAGCGCCCAGCCCAAAAAGCCGGCGCTCTAAGGCCCCGTAGCTCGAGGCGCACTCCAGAAGTCAGAGGTAGCGCGGAGAACCGACTTCTTGCCGGGTTGTCCACGTAAGACATGGAAGCTATCGACTCGAGCTGGAGTGAGGAGATAAAGGAGCTCCGCACTTCTATTCGGGATAACAACGGCTCCGGACTTCTCTACCACCCAGACAGGATGCCCCCATTAGCCGCTCCCGAGAGAGCAGTATGAAAAGCAACGAGCGATGGAAGCCTTGCTCAGGACAAAACTTCTTGAAGATTATCAAAGCGGCCCCGTCGGCCATGCTTGAATCCATCTCTTCCATAAGTCGAGGCCTCAAAACTCAGACTCCAAAACATTCGGAAGGCGTTGGAAGAAGATGGATCGAAGTTGCCAACAATTCAGACCGTCGTGTAGTCTTCCCACAAGAAATATAGCGAAGAACTTACTAATGGAGAGGAATGAACTCCATGAATGACTCGAGAAGCTGCCAGGACAACTTTGGATCAGGCTGACTTACGTATGTGAGTGCGAATAAGAAAGGGTGCGAGTTTACCTACCTTTGGCCCTTCTCGATGCCAAAGGGGGGAAAGGAAAGGATATCGAAGGCACCAAGGGGGACCGGGTCGGGTAAAGGGGGCAACTCAAGTCTCCCCAATCTACTCCTGCAGACGCCGGGTCGGGAGCCCAGGTGTCTCGGCGGCGGGAGATGTAGTGCCTGCTGAGACGCCCCGGCCCAGTACCGGGACACTAGGGACCTCATCAACCCGGACTCAAGTGAAATCATTAGGGAGGTTGTGAATATGCTTTGAGGAGGACTCACGATGAGGAGGAAACTCCTCTGCCTCTTCTCCGTAGCGGGTAAGGGAAAGAAAATTACTGAAACTCCCAACCCCACCTAAGAAAGGAACCTAAAGAATTTATATCCACACTGAGGAAAGAGCTCGAGATAGAGGCGATGAAAAACTCGCCGAGTGTTGAATAAGCGAGAGGCGGTAACAAGCCTAAGTAAGCACATGCCAAGGGCAAGACTAAAGTCTAAGGAAGGCGGAAGTTGGATCGTGGGCACCCTAGGAAACTAAAAATCAGCGAAGAAGGGCGGATGAAGGAGAAATAGAAGGAACATCAGCAGCAGCGACGGCGGGTCGGCGGGGTGGATCTAAGTCAAAATCACAAACACCTCGAGCCAAGCAGGAGAGCAAGAGCATGTTCCATCATATTCCCCTTCTAAAGCCCAAGAACAAGAAATGCAAGAAATATGGGACTTGATGGAAAGGTATCTAGACCAGAGGTGCTGAAGCCGGATAGATCGAGGTGAAGCGAAGAGAGAGGCTCATACTCTCGGATCTAGAAGTCTGAGGATCGGGATCGAGAAAAGAGGCTAGAGAGAGGTTCCCGAGAAAAGTTGAAATTCCCTACAAGTACGGAAGACACGAGAAGCTTATTGATCTCAAGATTCACCGATGGCCAGAGAATTGATACATGGATGCCATGGGAGCGGACTCGGAAGGTGGGAAGCGCTCAAAGCCGATTTTATCAAGAGGTATTACATACGGAGATATTGGTCGACATGCATAAGGCTACAGGCTTTGTCTTGAGTGGCTTACGAAAGCGACCACGAGATATATGCTAGAGTTTAGAAAGCCCTAGCCGAGAAGATAGATGTTAAAGTCCGGACTCTGAGCCTGCTGCCGCCCTCCACGGAAGCTCGATGGATTGCATGTTGGTGTTATAGAAGAGAGGTCGAAGTGCGTGCTCCAAGCCCATGATCTTGATGAGTCGAGATCCTGGCGATATGCTGAAGATACAAGAGCTCGGAAGAGAACGCGTTCGAGAATGTATGGATTGCTCGCACTGAGGAGAAGTCCAAAGATTTCAAGCGTGGATCAGCGGTTCGGAAGATAGTTGTTAGCTTCTTTGTATCTTGTTTTTGCATTTTCGAATAGCAAGCGATGTTCAGATTTTGAATATTACGATCTATAAAATATCATTCTTTGTTTTTTGGCCCGAATACCTTATTGTCTTCATGGCCTTGTTTATTTATGCTTAACACTGAGAATCACCTAAGTGATTCTCGACTCACACACTCACTGAATATATTTTGTGTCTGGTCTGTTTTTACTTAGATTGATAGATTCTTTCTTGATTGTATAAGATTTATAGGGGGAAATTATTGTTAGAAAGGGAGAAATTGTTGTTAGATCTCTGTATAAGTTCTGATATTTCTTCCCTGTTCTCCCTCAGTAGTTTAGAACTTGAAGAACAACTCCACTGATTCTACTTGTAATATTTGAAAGGAGTTTGTTTCTTACAGTTTGTAGTGTTAGGTTTTGGCATCATCAAATAGGGGGAAATTGTTGGGAGATGATTCATTAGCCTAGTGCTCGGTAGATTTGGATGATCCCAAAACCCTACTTTGACCGATGAACTATTCAAGATTGTATTTGTTTGTTCAGTCTCCTAAGAGTTTGGTACTCAGGTAGACATCCTTCCTACATGGTTCGGGCGTTCGGTTACGTCTTGCACGATTCTTCGGCCGGACTATCGGCCTCCGGTACCATGAGCAGCGAAGACTAGTATGTCTGGACTCTACAGAGCCAGTATATCGAAAAGGAGTCGGTGGAACCGAACTCGGCAGAGTAGTTTTTGCGAACTCACAGTTGATCTTTAGTAGAGCTGAACTCAGCAAGAGTATGCTACTAAACATGGGTCGGACTCAAGAATGGCCGTGACAAATTTCCCGATCGTTAAAGATCTTATAAGTCAAATCGGTGAGCATACGAGGTATAGAGAAGTTACGCTTCGGATCTACCTATGGAAGTCCTTTTTGTCTCACCTACTTTCTTGACCTCAACACAATGACAAGCGACCACTGTCTACTTTGCTCGATTAAAGCTCCAAGTCAACATCTTTCCGAAAATGGAGGGAAAGGACATTGTCACCATAGTTTGAAAGAGCCGTTAGCTACCCCAAAGCAGAGAGACACATGGATCGTCGTCTCCAACGGATCTTTCCATGTCTCTCATCTATAAATAGAGGGAAGATCTCAAATCGAAGCTCATCCAGTAAACGAAGAACACACGAGCATTTACGGGCAACTCGGGAATCGACTTAAAGCTTTCCGCAAGAACTTCAAAGAGTTATTCTCAATAAAAGCGACATACTTGCTCCAAAGGGAACCGAGCTGAATCGAGCTTAAGCCTCTAGTATCCAAGCGGCCGAATACGAACCAGAGTCTATACTTAACCGTTCGTCGCTCTAGAAGCCACTTCTCGTTCCCTTCCCTCTAATCTAAGCTCGTGAGACCATATCTATAGCTTAGAACGAAGGAGTTCATCCTTGAACTGTTCTTTATTATAAAGAACTCCTTCATAGTTGGAGAGTTTGTCAAACACTTCAGTTTGATACCTTGTAAAGCGAGACTTGCCTCCAATATAAATCTCAAGACAGTGTTTGTCCAAAGTGAACGAACCGGCGAGACTAAATCAAGTATAATAAAATAGCCTCCTCGATCTTTTTCGGGACGGTGGGGCGTAGGATTGTTGGATCGAACCACTTTAAAAATCTACGTGTTCGTGTGCTCTGTTTCTTATTGTTGCATTGATTATCGCATTCATCGCGAAAACATCTTTCAAATCATTCAATCGTGTTTTCAAAGCAAAGCTTAAAAATTGCACTAATATCTTAAAACAGTTTTCTTAAAAACGTTTTCTAACTCAGCTAAATTTGGGCCTACACATTTCCGCACTCTACTGAACTTCAACTGAACGGTACTGAATTCTGACCTAAGTCAGCTAGCAGGCCTCAGTGAAGTCAGTCACTCTGCCATGCGATTCGTAACGGCTTATGCGGGCCATCGAACACTTGATCGCGACAACTTCCTAAAAGGGACTGTTCGCATTTTAAGTTGAGAAAGTTTTCGAGGTGTATTCACCCCCCTCTACACTCGAACGTTTATCTCGGGACCAACATTTCTTAATCTCCGTGCCCGTAGAAGAGGACACTTTCTATGGGACGGAGGGAGTAAATTCTTTTAATTTGCGTTGACTAACCGTTGACTAACGGTAAAATTAACGGAAGGACATATTTAGCCAAAATCTAAAAATCTAAAAATCTGGGAATCGATTTGGCCAAGAAATTTGAATTGAGAAGTAATTTTACCAAAAATCGCAGATTTAGGGACCATTTAGGTCAACTTGCCATAATTTTTTTTGTGCTTAATTAAAATATTTCACTAATTATAATAGTCTAATTAGCATAATAATATACACAACATTATTTTATTCATAACAAATACAATTATGTCATTAACTTTTTAATAATTTACTTGAATTTACTCAAATAACAATACCCAACGTTTATCTTGCTATTAGGGGGAACGTTTATCTTGTTATTAAGGGGAAAATAAAATTTTCATATCATTAGTTTTTTCTTAAAGCGTGTGAATAAGAAAGACATAAACTTGGAACAAATGGAGTGTACTAACACTAATTTAGAGCGGGGATTTATTGGCATTTGCACTTGTTGATTAAGTTTGTACAAATTATTTGGTGCAACTGCTACCTGTTTGGTGTAACAGTAAGTCACCTATTCCATTTAATAATTTTAATTTCAAGAAATTTGTATTTTGGATCAAAATAGTGGGTACCCAAAATTGACATTTTGTACCCAAAGAAAAACAAGTTTACTATATGTTGGTCCGGATACAGAGTGTCGGGTGTAGAGGGGGGGGTTGAATACACATGAATACAAGCCCTTCTAATGAAGCAAGTTCTTATTTGGATCTTCGTGAAAGGGCGCTAGAGTGTTTCGAAATCTTGAGTGTGTAATCCCTTTGATATCCCGTGTGTGGAGCTCGAAAAGGCTTCTCTATTTATAGTTGTGACCCCGGCACATTTGTCCGTTGGAGGGGACGATGCCACGTGTCACAAACGTCTAAAGAAAATGGCCATATGTTCGAAATGTTGTCCTTGAGTAGTTGGTCACTTGTGCATGAGAGCAGCTTTTAGTTGGTCGGAGTAGGTAGATCTTAGGTGCTTCTCATTGGTTGAGGTTTGTGGTAGGTGAGACTTGTCAGGACATCGGTCTTTATTCGAGTTGACTCTCACTCATCCTCGTATGATCTACCGCCGACTTTGAAAGATGTTAAAACTTCGGGTCGTTTCTGTCGGATCTGATGAGACCTGATACGATCTCTGTCTTCTTAGTCACGAGAGTCCGCGCGATAACGAATCTTCTCTCGAGTAAAATCAGTGATGACTTTGAAGGTGCGAGCTTTGATACCGTGTTCTTCTCTTGCGATTGAAGTCGGTGATGACCTGTGAACACAAGCTCTTACAATGATGACGTGGGGTTCTGGGAAAGTAACTTCCTACTGAAGATCAGACCAACACTTACCCCTTACAGGACTTAGACAAAAACGATAATAGAAAAATACAATCGGCCTCAGCTCATTACATCATCTAGTCTTATCAACACTACACTAAGGATACAAGACGGGTTTTGAGATCTTCAATTTCATAGCATTAAATCACTATGATTTCCCCATTACCGATAAACGGATAAGTCCTATTACAAGAACTATTGATAAAATAATACTAAGTACCCTCTAAGTGGTTATTAAGATCAACCACTGACTCATAACCCAAGACTATATTTTTTAAGTCATAAGATGAAGAATATATATAGTCGGTGCAATTATTACAAGTATCGCTAGAATATGAATAAAGATCGAGAATAAACGACTTTATAGAGGAACAAAATAGATTTGCTTACATAAAAGTATCTGAAAAGAATGAACATGAGATTCTATTGAGTGAATTTTCAAACTAACACTCTTTAAAAAGATTATTCCTAAAATAATACTCTTCTAAAATTATTTCCCAAATTACTTATTTTTGCACCATATTCACTCATTTAACACATAAATTGTCTACATGGAAAATGATATTTTTTTCTTTAGATTTAACCTTTTTCTTCAGTAGTTTATTTATAAAATAAATACCCATAAACTAAAAAACATCTCTTCTAAAATTGATTTTTTAGATTTGATTTTCTATCTGACATAATATATATATACATATTTTATTTCTAAGAATTTGAAATTCTTTTTTATTTTTCTACAAAAATTGTGTTTTCTTATTTTTTTTTATTTCTTTATAAGTAGACTAAAGAGATAAAATAACTAGAGAATATTTTTGATTTTTTAGATTTGTTTTTTTCACTTATAAAATAAATATAAACTTGTTGTAAATATATTTTATATATATACTTACCATATATTGTGATGACCATGTAAACCTTAAAAGCATATGAGCCCATCTTGTATTCTATAAATAGAGGTCTCCACCCTCATAATAATACACATCTATTTTCCATCTTCTCTATTATTCACTCATTCCATATAGTTTATAACATATTATCAACACGATTGTTCTGCATGTGGATGGCGATCCATAGAAAGAATCGAGAATCTAGGTAACATTCGTATATCAAAATATACATAATTTATTATCCGGTTGAATGCTAATACGTCAACTTTTTATATTCTCATATGGATTAATGATTTGGCAATGATAGATTAAATTGAGCAATTGCTTCATCTCATGTTGTGTCATCGATTTAGAAACTTATGAAGCATGAGCACACTTTCATGGTTTGAATTTTTGATTAATCATAAGAAAGTGGTGTTTAAATTGGTGTGCTATTATCCTATTTCGAACGCATACAAATTTTTTGATTTTTAGTTATCGTTATATTGTTGCTCCCGAAGTAGCACAAGTAAAATTCCTGAAGAATATTACATGCTCTTGAAGAGCAATCGAAAAATATATTTTCAACCTAGATTGTTGCTCCGGAAGTAGCACAATCCATATTCCTGAAGAATATCATATGCTCTTAAAGAGCAATTCAAACTTATTGAAATAACTTAATTGTTGCTCCAAAAGTAACACAATTTAATATTCTTGAATAATATTTTACACTCTTGAAGAGTTAATAATATTATCTATGTATTTACTATATATGTTGGTCCCGAGAGTAACGTTCAGGTGTAGAGGGGGGGGTGAATACACCTGAAAACCGATTTCTCAACTTTAAACGCGAACAGTCCTTTTCAGGAGAGTGCCGTACTAAACTAATTCAGCAGACCAAATAAGTTGTTCTGAATCGCGTGGCAGAGTGACTGACTTTACTGAGGCCTGCTAGCTGACTAGAGTCAGAATTCAGTACCGTTCAGATAGAGTTCAGGAGTGCGGAAATGTGTAGGCCCAAAATTCAGTTGAGTTAAGAAAACGTTTTTATCAAAACAGTTTCAGTATGTTAGTGCAGTCGTTTAAGCTTGCTGAAACTCAGTTGAATGATTTTAAAGATATTTTCAGTATGCACAGTAATCAATGCAATAGTAAATAACGAACACAGAACATAGAAGATTTTTAAAGTGGTTCAGATCCAACAATTCTCCGTCCACTGTCCCGAAAGATCAGGAGGCTATGTATTATACTGAGATAGTTTCAGTTGATTTGTACACTGGACAAACACTGGTCTTGAGATTTATACTGAGCAAGTCTCAGTTTACAAGGTATCGAACTAAGTGTTTGGAAAACTCTCCAACTATGAAGGAGTCCTTTACAATAAGGATCAGTTCGACTATGAACTCCTTCGTCTAAGCTATAGATATGATCGATTGAGCTTAGGTTAGAGGGATAGGGAACGAGAAAGTGGCTTCTAGAGCGACGAACGGCTAAGTATATACTTGGGTTCTGGTTCAGTCGCTTGGATACTAGAGGCTATATAATTCTGGTTCAGCTTGGTTCCCTATGTGCAGGTATGTCGTCTTTCGCCAGGGATTACTTCTTCGAACTACTTGCGGAAGACTTAGGACGTTTATGAGTTGCTCTTTGAATGCTCTGAGTTTGTTTGTGTGTTCGTTGGTTCACTCGTATTCTCATTAGCTTCAATTTGAATGTATCCCTCTATTTATAGAGCAGAGATAAGGATAGATCCGTTGGAGATGACGATCCTTTTGTCTCTCTCTTTTGGGTAGCTAACGGCTCTTTCAAAGTATGGTTGCAGTGTCATTTCCCTCCATTTCTGGAAAGTTGTTGACTTGTAGCTTTAACAGATATAGGACGGTGTGGTGCTCGTCATTGGTTGAGGTTTAGGAAAGTGGGTGAGACGAACGGACTTCAAGGAGATTTGAAGGCGACTTCTTTCTTCCTCGTATTGACTCTGGCGATTTGACTTTAGTGAATCCGGCGGTCGAAGACCGTCCAGCCGTTCTTGAGTTTGATCTCTTATTCAGTAGCATGCTCCTGCTGAGTCGGCTCTATTGAAGATCAACTCTGAGTTCAGTGAACTACTCCTGCTGAGTTCAGCTCCACTGACTCCTTTCGCATATCTTGCTCCTGCTGAGTCCAGTATCACTGAGTCTTCTACTTCTGCATGCGAGGCATGTAATCTGCGGCGCCCGAACCGGATGCAGAGTGTCTACTGAGTGTGAAACCTCAGAGACAAAACAGAACAAGTTACAACTGAATGGTTCATCAGCCAAAATATGGTTTTGGGATCTTCAAATCTTCAGTAAATAGTCAAAGCACAGGGCTACTGAGTTATGTCTCAACTGATTGTGAGAAGACTGAATCATCTCCCAACATTTTCCCCCTATTTGATGATGCCAAAACCTAACACTATTGACTTATCAGAAACAGAGCTCCTTACAAGTATTACAAGTACAATAAGTGGAGTTGTTCTTCAAGTCCTGGACCTACGAGGGAATCGGGAAGAAATATCGGAACCTACACTGAAGCTAATCAACAATTTCCCCTTGTCTAACAACATTTTCCCCCAACTACACAATCTAACAAAAACTAGCTAAGTAAAAACTGACATAATATATAAGAACAGTGAGTATGTGAGTCAGTAATCACTTGAGTGATTCTGTGTGTTAAGCATAAAAACAAACAAGGCCATATAGACAATAAGGAATTGTCAGGGCCAATAACAGTGATGTTTTAGATATGTGAAGAGGTTCAGTACATGTACATCAACTGCTATACTAAGAAGAACTGAAAGGAAGTTACAAGAAACACGAAGCTAATAATCATACGAAGCTCCGAATCCTGTCTTTGAAGTCCTTTGATTTAGATTCAGGAAGGGGCAGTCCACACATCATGTATGTGATCTTCCTCAGCTTCAGTATCTCTGCAAAGTCAGTTGGATCATCTTCCTCTAAGCACTTGGCTTCAGCAGCATCCTTGATCTCCTTCTCAATAACTCCATCGTGAACGGAGCCATCTAGTTTTAGTGGGGGAGGCATGATTCTTGGAGCAGGTACTCTGACATCTATCTTATCTTTTAAAGCCTTCTGAACCCTTGCAAATATCTCAGGATCTGTCCTCATAAGCCATTCAACAAAGGCGATAGACTTGTGCTTTTCAGGCCAGTACCTCCAGAAATAATTTCTCTTTATGAAATCAGACTTCAGTGACTCCCACTTTTGAGTTCTTTCCCAAGGCATCCATTCATCAACTCTTGGCCATCTGTGGATTTTGAGATCAGTAGGTTTCCTGAACCTTCTATATCTGTAGGGAATGTCTGCTTTCTCAGGAAATCTCTGACTCACTTCTTTTTCAGCTTTTAGCCTCAAAGCTTCCAAGTCTGCTAGTCTGAGCCTTTCTCAAGCTGCTTCTATTTGTCTTGCTTCTTCTCCTCTATACAGATACCTCTCCATCTGAGCCCATATCTCTTGCATCTCAAGATTTTGTTCCTTAGAAGGGACATAGGAGGGTACATGAGGTTCTTCTTCTGAATCAGCAGGTGTTGTTGATTTTTCTTTCGAAGTACCCTGCTGACCAATTGTCTGCTGCTGCTGTTGCTCCTTCTCTTTTTCCTTATCTGCCTCATCCCTCAGCTTTAGCGTTCTGGGAGGCAGTCCAGGTCCAGTTTTCTTTCCACCTGCTGGAGCCTTAGTCTTGCCTTTGGCTGGCTTCTTCTTTGGCTTATTAGTAACCTCAGCTTCAGCAATCTCTCTAGCTAATTTCTCATCAGTAGCAATCTGAGCTTCTTCCTCCGGAGTAACATACCTCTTGGGTCCTTTCTTTTTAGAGGGAGGGGCAGGAAGCGTCAGAATCTTCTTGCCTTTGCTGGCAACTGGAGGAGGCAGAGGAACCTCTTCCTCTTCAGACTCCTCGTCTGCATACTCAACAACCTCCTTGATTATATCAAATGGAGTTTGGGTTGCCTGAGTAGCCACGTCCTTGGGTCTTGAGCCGCTTGGGCCGGTCTCAGCAGACACTACATCACCTGCGGCTGAGATACCCTGGGCCTCGCCAGTCTGAGTGGAGGTACCAAGTGGGGAGCCGGAGGCGACTACGAGATGCTCCCGCCATCGACCTCACTCCTTTCGATACCTTCAGTACCTTTCCTTTTCCTTCCGGTATCTTCCCTTTTCCTTCCCCCTTTTTGGCATCAGCAAATACGCTTGGGGTGGGAACGGATACCTTCTTATCCAGATTTTTGTAAGCTGTTGTCAGATCGTCTAAGGTATACTGCAGCTTAGTCAGTCGTTCATGCAATTCATTCCTCTCCTCAGTAAGTTGATCACTATATTTCTTGTGGGAGGCATCTGCTGCTGTCTGGAACTCCTGCAACTGTTTGTCCATTCTCTCTTCTATGGCCTTCTGAATGGATTGAAGTCGGAGGTCTAAGGCCTGAGAGATGGAGGAAACTGATTCAGTATGAGCTTTCTGAGCGGCCTTATAATCTTCAAGAAGTTGTGCCTGGCCAGCCTGAATCAGCTTCAGTTTCTCATCGAAGTCGGCTCATTGTGCGGTGAGTGCGTTGTTCAGTATATTGGAGAAGTCAGGGGTAGGCGTGTTCTGGATGGTTGTCCTGAGCCCCTTTATCTATGCACTGTGAGCCTGAGTGGTCTGCCTCCACGTCTTGTGGACGGCATGGGCGAGGAGTCAGTTCTGAGTTCCTTGACTCCTCAGTGCCCTGGCCACTGACTTCGAGCGTCGGCTTTTTTGGCTGGGCGCTACTTCGAATGCAGATTCAAGTAGCAGCTGAGATGGCTCTGCTGACTTCGAAGTACCAGCCGCCGACTGACCTGGACCAAGAATGCTGAGTGGTGGTTCAACAGTGGATGTGGGAGCATCCTTGTCCAGTTGAGTTCCCTCATCAGGCTTCTCAGGGCCTGAATGACGGGGTGGGTCCTGACCATCGGGGTCAGACCCATCTGAGGGTGCCGATGCTGAGATGGGTTGACGGTCGTTCATCATAGCTAGTATGGCGGCCCTCAAGTCTTCTAAGGAGCAGACGTCAGATGGCTCGGAGTAGCCAATCTTGCTCCTTATCAGTAGCTCCTCCTCGTGGAGCGTTCGCGAGGAGTGGTGTTTGATGAGGCGGTTCGGATTATGCCACTCCTCCAGAGCCGGATCCGCATATGGAGCCTGGGCGCCTCGCCAATAGGATGAGATCGGTATGGTGGCTATCTCGGGATCCCTTCTGCTATCTCTCGGGAGACTACGGATTGGAGAGAGTGAAGCCTCTATCCCAATAGATTCGGACTCGAAGCCGTCTCCGAATCTTCGACTTCTATTGGAGACGGTTGCTTCTCGGCGAAGGTATCTTTGCTCAAAGGTGGAATGTCCGAGGGGCTCGAGAGGTCGGAATAGACTCGGCTTGGACCCCTCGGTCCCTTTGTTTCGTCACGCTCGGTGGAGACGGCCTTCTCCGGCGACGGAGTCTTCTCGGATGACTCGGACTCATCCCTCGATTGCGGAGGTGGTTCAACAACCCTTTGCCTCTTTCACTATCTCCGGCACGACCTCACTGACTTTCTTGAGTCTCTTAGTCGGGGTTTTCGGAGTAGACTTCGGAGGGGACCTCTTCTTAGTGGGTGTGGAGGTCTGTTGAGCTCCGGACATAGGGTTAGCGGGCCATGACCCTATTCTGGCCGAAGAGCGCTCCCTTCTGGAACCGAACTTTCTTCGTGTTAAAATATTGCTTGTCGGCAAACGTGATGTTGTCCGTTCGCATGAGAAATCTTCAATCATGGCCGCGACTTCAGTCCATACAAAATTTTCCTTTGACGCTAAGACATTTGGTCGTCTTGTCGAACTTTGCTGATGGCGTCGTGAATTCCTTGAGGAAGAATTCGGTCTAATTGATTTTTGCTCGTCGTGTATGGCCATCATAAGCTGAATCTTTGGCCTGGACACTTGATCGAAGGACCCGGCCTGACTCGTTAGCAGCTGAGTCACGATGTAGGCCAATGCTCTGTATTGGGGAAGCATGGTATTCTTCGGAAATGCGGCTCTGAACGTTGTCGGCTTCCCACATAACTCAGATAGGTACTCATCCATCAGATCATCTTTATAGGCTACGGTGCTGAATTCCTTGTTAGGCAGTTGAAAGCTTCTCAGGAGGGCTTCTCTAATCGACATCTGCTTGATTTCAGTAGTGGCACGAGAGGGGTCGCCAACTGAATGAACGATGTAACGGCAACGGATGTCTCCCTCTACTGATTCAGAATTCAGATAGAGCTCAGCTATCTGTCGTGGGAGGAAGAAGGATGGCTTCCTCGTCAAAAAACCTTCGAGGCCTGTTTCTCTGAGGGCATAGAAGATCTCCTCTATATAGTCAAGTTCACAGACGTCGAACTCCATCATGGGTTCGCACCATACCCGATCCTTCTCAAGGATCTCTTGCATATCGGTAGGAACGACTACGTGAGTTCCTGTTATATACATGTCTGCAAGAACAATAAATTAGTATCAATACAATAGAGAAATATTAGCATCTATGATACTGAATGATCATTAAAATTTACCAAAGATTTTTCTGAGAGTTTTTGGAAAATGAGTTTTGCAAGGAGGCAAGTATTATCTCAGAAAAACTAGGGTTCGGAATTTGCAGAGTAGAAATGGCAGTTTCTAAACTTTGAACGTGTATATATATCTTAAAGAAGATGAACAGTTAATTATCCACGGTTCAGTTTGAATTCGCTTTATGAGATGGACGGCCTGGATTTGATTTTATAAAATAGGCAATGATCAATTTAGCCTCTTAAGTCAAAATACAGTTGTATATAGCCAAAGAAGTAACTTGATACGACATGCATTTAATGCGTTGCAGAGTTCATCATGCTTTTACATAGAATGTCGTGTATTTAATGTAAACCGTTATATTAAATGACATTTTCTAAGGCATTGAATACGAAGCTGAATCTGAGTCATAAATGCACAGAAATATTTCATTGGCTACTGAGTAGAGATACACAAACCTGTCACCTGAACATCGTAGTCAACTGATACCTCGTGTATATGGTTGCTGAGTCTCTACGTACTAAATTTACTCAGTACTGAGAGTTAACATTCCCCCTTGCTGAATGCTCCTCTCCTGAATCCACTTACTTACTGAATTCAGTAGGGTCCAGCAGACCTAGCTCTTCTATTGAAAGTTCTCTGAATCTGGTTTCAGCTAGAGGCTTGGTTAGTATATCAGCCCTTTGATGGTCAGTATGGATCTTTTCCATCCTGATATCCTTCTTTTCGACATGATCACGAATGAAGTAGTGTCTGATGTCCACGTGATTGCATCTCATATGAAGTACGGGATTCGAGGGATTGCAATTGCGGCGGTGCATCGCGAGAAGATCGGCACTTCATTCCGAATAACGTCATAGTCACGTAGCTACTGTCTCAGCCAAAGGATTTGGGCACAGCAACTTCTGGCAGCCATATATTCAGCTTCAGTAGTTGACATCACTACTGAGTGCTGTTTCTTTGAAAACCATGAGATCAGCTTACTACCAAGGAACTGACACGTTCCAGAAGTTGACTTTCGGTCAATTCTACATCCTGCATAGTCAGCATCAGAGTAACCAATTAGTTCAATATTATCATCAGCTGGATACCATAAACCCATGTCAGGTGTTCCTCTGAGATAGCGGAGAATCTTCTTTGCTGAGTCCATATGACTCTTCTTAGGATTCGCCTAAAATCGAGCGCACACACCCACAGCATAAGTTATGTCCGGACGAGTAGCTGTTAAGTATAATAAAGAACCAATAATAGCACGAAATTTAGTATGGTCTACTGATACTCCCTCTTTATCAAGATCGATTTTCATGTTCGTGTTCATCGGGATCTTGATTGGTTTGCCGGATGTGCAATCGAATTTCTTGATGAGGTCTCGAGTATATTTGCCTTGATTGATGAACGTTCCTTTCTCAGATTGTTTAACTTGAAAACCGAGGAAATAGTTCATCTCTCCCATCATTGACATCTCGAACTTGTCCTTCATCATTTTCTCAAACTCATGACACATGATGACATTCTTCGAACCGAAGATGATGTCATCTACGTAGATCTACACAAGTAAAATATCGTCTTCCAGTTGAATGTTAAATAATGTGCGGTCTACTGTGCCCTTCTGAAAACCTTTCTGAAGATGAAACTCAGACAGGGTATCGTACCAAGCCCAGGGTGCTTGTTTAACCCATACAGAGCCTTTCTGAGTCTGTAGACCTGATGTCCTTACTGAAAGCCGGGATGCTGTTCTACATAGACTTCTTCTTTCAGTACGCCGTTCAGGAATGCATACTTCACATCCATTTGATAAACTCTGAACCTCTGATGTGTTGCGTAGGCTAGGAATAGTCTGATTGCCTCCAATCTTGCAACTGGAGCGAACGTTTCGTCGAAATCTATCCCTTCAGCTTGACAGTAGCCTTTTGCCACGAGCCTTGCTTTGTACCTTACTATAACGTTGTTTTCATTCCAATCACATGTTGATGCCGGAGTGCATCAACAATCTCCCCAAACTTCATTTCTCGTGAACCGATTTAGCTCCTCCTGCATGGCTATGATCCCAATCGGCATCCTTAAGTGCATCCTCCACGGCCCGAGGTTCTTGATAGACAAGAAGCGAGGAATATAAAGCGCTTTCTCCCGACGAGAATGCGGATCTTGTCTTTACGCTTGCTTTGAAGGATCTCCAATAATCAAATCGAAGTGTGAGCGTCCAACCACGATCTACGATGTTTCAACTCTTCATCCGAAATTTGTTCAATGAGAGATAGTAGGTGAGTTAGGCATTTCGATTGTACTATTACGAGATTGAAACAATTCGGTTACAAGAGTATGATCTGCGACCGAGGTTGAGGGGCATTTAGCTCAGGAACATCATTTGTTCCCCCTGAATTATTATTCTCAGTAGAGGTCTCAGTTATTACTTGGGTTTCTTCATCGACCTGAGTTACACGGGATTGACTCTGTTCAATAGAGTCAATACTTTGTTTAGCTACCTGCTGTGGTGAGATTGATAGACTTGTCTTCGGTTTCTTCATCCCGAATCATCATCCCAACATAGGTTGGATCTTTTCAACTTTATCTTTTAAGCTCGAGATCCTATAGCGCTTCGATGTCCTAAGATTCAGGTTTAGAGTTCCTGCTCCTGTCTTTAGTACAAACTCATTAAAAACAACATGAGGGCTTTCCTCTACCCAAAGGGTCCTATAGTTAAAGAAGGCTTCCTATCGTTCCATAATTCATATGGTGTCTTCTTATGCTGCTTTGTCAGTAAAGATCTATTATGAGTATAACATGTAGTATCGGTAGCTACGCGAGAATTTGGTTGGGAGTTCGAGTGCCGAGCGGGGTTCTTGTTGCTTCTTTGAGTGTTCGATTCTTCCTTCCCTGCAACCCCATTATGTTAAGGCGTGCGCGCGACAGACGTCTTATGCTCTATCCCATCTGCTTTGCAGAACTCCTCCACCATAAAATTCAGGAACTCAGTTCCTATGCTAAATGTATCTTGATGATCTTGGTGTTCTTCTCGATACTGAGCCTTTTCAGAAGCATTGGTAACTCTGTTTTGACGTCAGGCTTGTTGGTAATAAATATGACCCATGTGTAGCGCGAGTAGTCATCAATGACCACTAATGCATACTTCTTGCCCTCCGATCGTCACCGGAGAGCTGGACCGAACAAATCCATATGTAGCGGTGAAGGATTCCATCGGTGGAAGGAGATGGAACAGGAGGATTTTGATTCCTTGTTTGCTTTCCCTTCGGACATGCTTCACACCTTGAGTGTCTTTCTTGAATACTTCATTCGGCGAGTCCTCTTGCTAGAGTGTTTCTAGCTAATTTGTTGAGCGTCTTGAAATTGAGATGGGCTGAGTCTTACGTGCGAGCCACCCCGTTCGTTGTCATTTTTCGCCAACAAACAAGCTTCGGGGTTCGCTGAGTTCCGATCGGCTACATAGATATTCTTTACCGCGAACGTGAAAACACTCGTTTTCCCTGTAGATTTATCAATGACATCACGAAACCGGCGTCAAAAATCACTCTATTTGAGTTATCACAAAAATGACAAACGGAGAGAAGGTTATCTTTGAAGTCCTTCAACATATGATACTCTTGGAGGCCGTTGTTGTTCCAATCTTTGAGTGTTCCATAGCCTCTAGTATAGCTTTTTGTGTTATCTCCAAACTCGATTCGGGGTCCTTTTTCGGTATTATAATTCTTGATGGGTCCTTTTGGTATGTCATATGTCCAGAGCATCCGTTGTCCACATACCAAGGGTCCTTGTGCACCCGCAAAAAGAATTATATTTAGGTACCCTTTATTTTTTATTTTGGGTCCTTAGATGTTAGTTTTGGAAACCCCAAATCGTCTCCACGACCCCGGTGGTCTCGGAGACAGTTTCTTTCTACGTTTATCAACATATTTGACCACTTGGGTGGTCGATCTTGACTTACGAGGCTTTACAAGTTCAGGAGTCCTGATCTTCTAAGTAGGTGGACTGCTGACCTTTGCCTTCTGTTCGGCTTTCTTCTTCTTCTTCTTCTTCTTCTGACTTTTGGATCCTCTTTTGACTATAGTATCATAGTAATATGGCCCATCTCGAGTTGGATGCGTCGGTGCGGAGGTCCATCTTGATCGGCCCATTTTGCTTTCTTTGGTTCCCCCCTTGGCGGTGGGGTGATTTGGTGCTGATCTTCTTGTCAGAATGCTGATAGCTGGGATGAGGTGCCTTCATCTTTTGTTTGTTCTTGGCTAGCGGGTTCAGTAGCTCTGCATTGATGGTCTCCCCTTGAACAAACCTATCAGCTAGCCGGTTTTCTGAGCATACGGGGGCAGATGAGGAGGCTCCATGGCTGAATACAAGTCCCTCCTTACAATGCTTAGGCTTGTTGCTTGCTAGCATCGCCTCAAGCTTCTTTTCAGCGCCCATGTACCGCTCTGTCATCAGGTTCCTCCAGACATCATCGCTTTTCTTCAGCAGTTCATGCTCGGTCTGAAGTCTTGACAACTCTTGCTTTAGTAGACTCAGTTCGGTGTCTTTACGAGTCAAGTCATTGGTCGATCTGAGAGATCCGATCTTCTTGATGCTTTGAGTCTTGGCCATCAGAGAGTTTATCTCCTCCCTGAGTCTCAACACAAGTCCTTCTGACTCAGTAGCAACCTGACTCTCCTGAGAAAGTCTATGATTCTCCACTTTCAGGGTATCCAACTCCTGAAGAGTATTACTGAGCTGCAGACTCATCTGAATCTGCTCATCGAGTAGTTCTTCATATGCAATCGTGACGTCCAGATTCTCATCTGCTCTTGAAATAGTGTCGTGTGTGCAGTGTGAAGAGGATTTAAATGGTGCGTGAGAGTTTACCTCATCCTCTTCTCCTGCCACGAGACACTTTTCAACGTCTTCTTCAGCTTCAAGCTCTATGGCCATGAATGCTTTGCTTCATCATCCGATGAATCCATGAAGGAGTCGACTTCATCTGAGTCGTCTGAGAGTTCACCGGCAATATGCGCCTGTCGCTTCTTGATGAACTTCTCCCTTCGAGCTTTGCGTGCTGCTCTTTCGGCGATCTTGAGCTCGAGGCGATCATCATGCGATAGTGTCACGGCTTCTTGCGGTTATAGCGAGGTTGTGACTCTTTCTTCTTTGCTTTATTTGTCTTTCGGCGAGTTGAGTCCTCCTATTTTTTACGCATTCAGAAGTTTGTGAGTCAGGAGTACGCTTAGGTGTATACTCAGTCTTACCCTTGGAGTCTCTGACGACTCTTGAGAGGTTCCTGTGCCTCTCCTTCTCCTTCTGATACTTCACGGCAAGCAGTGCGTACTTCTTAGCTAAGTTTCCTTCTTGTATGTCATTGAGTGAAGGTTCAGCCTTACTAGACGCCGGAGCTGCTGTGCTGACTGATGCTTTAAAGGCATGGTCGACTTGGGTGTCAGCTTCAGCTCGCTGCTTCCTTTAAGTATAGACTTGGGTTCGTGGTCAGTTGCTTGGATACTAGAGGCTATATAATTCTGGTTCAGTTTGGTTCCCTATGAGCAGGTAGGTCGTCTTTCGCCGGAGATTACTTCTTCGAACTACTTGCGGAAGACTTAGGATGTTTATGAGTTGCTCTTTGAATGCTCTGAGTTTGTTTGTGTATTCGTTGGTTCACTCGTATTCTCGTTAGCTTCAATTTGAATGTATCCCTCTATTTATAGAGCAGAGATAAGGATAGATCCGTTGGAGACGACAATCCTTTTGTCTCTCTCTTTTGGGTAGCTAACGACTCTTTCAAAGTATGGTTGCAGTGTCCTTTCCCTCCATTTCTGGAAAGTTGTTGACTTGCAGCTTTGACAGGTATAGGATAGGTGGCTGCTCATCATTGGTCGAGGTTCAGAACAAACTTCAAGGAGATCTGAAGCTGACTTCTTTCTTCCTCGTATTGACTATGCTGATTTGACTTTAGTGAATCTGACAGTCAGAAGACTGTCTAGCCGTTGTTGAGTCTGATCTCTTATTCAGTAGCATGCTCCTGCTCAGTAGGCTCTACTGAAGATCAACTCTGAGTTCAGTGAACTACTCCTGCTGAGTTCAGTTCCACTGACTCCTTTCAGTATACTGCGCCTGCTGAGTCCAGTGTCACTGAGTCTTCTACTTACGAGTGCGAGGCGGGTAATCTGCGGCGCTTGAACCGGATGCGAGTGTCTGCGAGTCCGAAACCTCAGAGACAAAACAGAACAGGTTACAACTGAATGGTTCATCAGCCAAGATAGGGTTTTGGGATCTTCAAATCTTCAGTAAATAGTCAGAGCATAGGGCTACTGAGTTATGTCTCAACTGATTGTGAGAAGACTGAATCACCCCCAACAATATACCTCAGTTTTTTTCCCTACATATTGTATAATATTTATATCTATATATATATACATACAATGTCCTTGAAGTAGCACACAATTAATATTCCTAAAAAATATTACGTACTTTTGATGAGAAATTCATATAATATGCCTTATTGATCGATGAGCAAAGCTTGGTTCTTGAATTGTTATTATTGTTGCTCCCGAAGTAGCACAATTGATATCCCCAAAGAATACGATACGATTGTATCTCTCGAAAATATTAACCTTTCGCCTGAAGCAATTTAATATAGACTAAAATTGTTGCTCCTAAAGTATCACAATTTGTATTCCTGAAGAATACTACATGTTCTTGAAGAACAATTCAAGCTCTTGGTTTTGGCAAATGCTATATATTCATGACTCTAATTGTTGCTCTTGAAGTAGCACAATTAACTCTACATGTTCTTGGAACAACTAAAACTTGTCATTTTGAAATCATATATCACAATATCCATACTTTAATTGTTTCTCCTGAAGTAGCACAATTAATATTCTTGATGAATATTACATGTTTCTAAAGAACAATGAATATCTAAAGGTATGATGTAATTTAAAGTATTACCTAATTACATGGAGTGGTAGCAAGAGCTCCTCTATGTTTGACAACTGCATTTCCAATACCTATTGTTGCTTAATTTCTTTTCAAGACTAGTTGTGAGCTCCGGTAGATCTCAAAATTTGTAATTTATTGATTTCATTTATCTTGAATAAAACTAAATTGTTCTAAAAGTAGCACAATTACATTCCTGAAGAATGACCATAATGTGATATTAACATTACTATCACATGTTTGTGGAAATGCCTCAACTTTGTCTCCTGAAGTAGCATCATTTATATTCTAGAAGAATATTAAATGCTCTTAAAGAGCAACACGCACTTTCGATGATATATGTTATTCCTGAATGAAAAACATTATTTATGTCTTGTTGACATCAATGAAATCTTGATATCGATGCCCATCTGCCAATAAGAGGCATGAGGGAGATTATAATAGAATGAAATGAAACATCCTACTAGGATTGCATCAAGATATTAATTGTTTGTCCTCCCTAAATCTCAATACGAGTAGATGCATGTTCAACTACAAGATTTGAAAATCTAGTGCATCGAACATCATTAAAGGCTCCCCCAGAGCTTGTATCATTCTATCAAATGATACTAAATTAACTATTGAGCATTCTCCTTACTCTAGTAAGTCTCGAAGACACTTATTAAGTTATAAGGATATCCGCGACAATGAATACCATATTGAAATGATGTAAAAAGGTAGTGATACATATTTTTGTATAAATTATTTTGTGCACATTTATGAAAACAAGTGAGACAAATCGTGTCATGAACCGAAAGTTCAAAGGGCTTTATGCTTTGACATGATAGTTTTGAACATTTACGAGCAACTACAATGTGCAACATAATTGAAAATTTATATGGGTGCAACACAGAGATCCTGGAGAATTTCTTAATAAAAGAATTTTCATGATTTGTTTGATTTCTAGAAGAAATGTAGCACTTCTTAGAGCTACTAGTTCAAATAATAAAGAACACAATTCCCTCAAGAAGATATGTGTTGGTCTAGAGACGAGTGTCAGGTGTAGAGGGGGGGGGGGTGAATACACCTGAGTACAAGTTTCTTTTCTCAAATGCGAAGAACAGCTGAGCTGTAGGTTGCGACTGATGAACAGTGCTAGATAGTAACCTTCTGATCGTGGGTCAGAGTGACTCAACTACTGAGTTTCTTCTACTGACTTTTGTCAGTATTAAATCCTCAGGTGAAGAGTTAGTGCGGATAAGTGTAGGGCCCGAAAGACTTCATCTCGATTTGAAAACGTGTTTTCGCAAATCAAACAATTTTTGCTAGTGCATTTTTAAATACGTTTTATGCAAAGTATGAGTTTGTAAAATGGTTTGAAAACGGTTGTAATAAAACAGTAAATAACACGAGCAATTTTTAACGTGGTTCGGATACGCAAGATCCTACGTCCACGGTCATGCTGAACAGGAGGTCTTGTTGATTAATCTGAGCAAGCCTCAGCAAGGTATCTGTGCGCTGGACAGACCTTTCTCAGTTATAGTCCTTAGCGACTTTACAAATCAAACCGAAGTTTGAAGGGGAGGGGATTTTCTCCAACTATGAAGGAGTTCTTACAATAAGAACAGTCACAGAAAGTGAACTCCTTCGAAGGTTCTAAGCTATGGATATAACACTGGAGCTTAGATAGAGAAGAGGGATCTAAAGAAACTCTAGAGAGAAGAACTAAAGATTTTCAACTACGCAAGTTCTTCACTGGATCTTCTTGAATGCGCTAGAGAGTTTGAATGCTTGAGCATGTAATCCCTTTGATATCCCGTGCGTTGAGCTCGGAAAGGCTTCTCTATTTATAGTCGTGACCCAGGCATTTGTCCGTTGGAGAAGACGATGCCACGTGTCACAAACGTCCAAGGAAATCGGCCATAAGTTCGAAATAGTGTCGCAGAGTAGTTGGTCACTGTACATGAGAGCAGCTTTAGTTGGTCAGAGCAGGTAAGGCTTAGACCGCTTCTCATTGGTCGAGGTTTGTGGTAGGTGAGACTTGTCAGGCATCAGTCTTCATCTGACTTGACTCTCACTCATCCTCGTATGATCTTCTGCTGACTTCGAATGTCATTAAAAGTCGGGTCATTTCCTGTCAGATACAGTAGATCTGGCACGATCAACTATCTTCTTCGTCTAAGTCGGCTGATAAAGGTCTTCTGCTAAGTGCATTCAACTGATAACTCTGAAGGTACTGAGCTGCATGCTTGTGTTCTTTTACTGAAGGTCAGCTGTTGAATAATCTTCTACTGATGGGTCAGTTGGAGACCTGAGAACATGAGCTCTTAGATACTAATGACGTGGGGTTCTGGAATTTAACTTCCTACTGAAGTTCAGACCAACAAATACCCCTTACAGGACTTAGACAAAAACAGATAATGAAAATAAGAACAGTCTAACCTATTACATCATCTAGTCCGAAGGACAACACACTAAGGGTATCAAACAGGATTTGGGATCTTCAATTCCATAGTAATAAATCATTATGATTTCCCCCATTATCGAAATAAGCAAGTCCTAATACAAGAACTACTGATGATAAAATAAAGTACCCTCTAAGTGATGATCTAATCAATCAGTGACTCATAACCTAACAATTTCCCCCTAATTGATGATGCCAAAACTACTAAGAACAAAACTACTGACCCAACAGACTTCAGTAAAAACTGAGCAGTGAAAACAGGGTAATCAACAGATAAAAGATAGGTATAACAGAGAAAGATAGGTTATGTGTGTGTGTGTCAGATCACTTCAGTGATCAGTTGTGATAAAAAGTAAACACAGCCATAAGACAATGAGTAATTGTTTGGCCAAGCAAAGAACTGATGTATTATATATGAGAAGATGAATTACAACAGTCTATGCTCTATACAATAAAAGATAAGGAGCAGCTACTACTAACGTCTGTACTTCTTGATCTTGGCTTTGAATTCTGCAGACTTAGTAGCTGGAGGCTCCAACACATAAGATTTGTAAATCCTTTCTCTGAGGGTTTGGATGGAAGCGAGATCATCTGGCTGCAAAGGACTCAGATCGTTGTGGTGCGCAGCAGTCTCGACTTCATCCTCTATCTCCTTCGTACATATCACTCCACGCGTCGTCATGGGAGGAGTCAGCTGGCGGTAGGCAGGAGCGGTGAAGGGCAGCTTCTCCTTGAATAAAAGTAGCTTGATTTGCGCCCTGAAGTTCGCATTGTACTGATAGATAAATTCATCGAACAAATCAGCCGGCAAAACATCAGCAGGATAGCACTGCCAAACATAATATACCTTGATGAAATCAATCTTCAGCTCCTCCCACTCCTCGTTCAGATTCCAAGGGATCCATCTATCTACGCGGCGGTGCAGAGTCTTCTTGAGATAAGTCTTTTGGGCACCTCGTCGGAAGAATTTAGATGTCCTCGGGATCTGCTTACTCTTGTCGAGGATTGGCTCTCTGGCAATATGATCAGTGAGATCAATAATCTTGGCCAGATCCTCCATCCTCTTCTTCTCCCTTAAGGCTGCAGCTCTCTTATATCTAGTCCTGAGATTTAGCCCTTGCTGCGTAGCCTCCCAAGTTGCCTTATCTTCTGCCTCCTGCTTAGGTGTGAGTGTTGAGATCTTCTTCATCCTCTGAGCAAGCGGCAGGGTGTCAGTCTCCGAGTCATCAGCCGGCCCCTGATCAGCAGATTGCTGAGCTTTCTTCTTTTGCTCATCTATTATCCGCTTAGCATGACACTTTGACATCCTGGCAACTGTCACTCTCTTCTTCTTCTTAGGCTTCTAAACCTCTTCTTCCAGTCTCATCCTATAGTCCAGTTGATCTTGGAGGAGCTGAGCCACCCTCTTATCATGCTCTTCCTGCTCAGCTCGAGTTTTGAATTTGGGCGTTGGGGAAGGAGGTGGAGTGCTTTCAGTGGCTTTCTCCTTCCCGGGCCTAGGAGCTGGCAGGGGCTCATCCTCTTGATCAAATAACTGAGCTATATCGTCAATGTGTTGCGCCTGAGCCAAGGATCCTTCTCCTGATCCTCCGACCGGCTCGGGTAGCTGAGCTGTAGAGGGTTGCGCCTCTGACTGAGTTTGGACCTGAGGGATTTGGACTTGGGGAGGGGGGACGGAGCTAGTTCCAGCCTGGGCTGAACTTCCCCCTTAAGAGTTTCCCTCTCTGCTGACTGACCTACCACCTGAGGTCTTCCTTCTCTTTCTTCCCCCTTTTTGACATCATCAGTAGCCGGGGACAGAAGGGCCTTGATAGCTGCTACTTCCCTCTGAAGGTCATAGACGGCTGTCTTAATGGAAGTGGTGGTGGTGTTGAAGTCTCCGACGACATCGCAGTAGTGGACCCAGTCATCCTCCTGGTCCTTGCGGATTTGGCGGATCTGAGCCTCTGTCTCGTTCCTCTACTTCAAAAGCGATGCGTCGTGAGTGTCAGTCATCTCTTTCTGGATTAGCTTCAGGGCGGCCGCCTGAGTTTGTAAGGCATTCTGCACACTAGAGGTGGCCATCCTGTTCCGCTCGTCTATAGTATTTTGGACTGTGTCTAGGCTCGCAGACAGCTGCTCAGCGGATATACTTTAAATCTTTGATGTGTTGCGTAGGCTAGGAACAGACGAATAGCTTCCAATCTGGCGACTGGAGCGAATGTTTCGTCAAAGTCTATTCCCTCTGCTTGATAGTATCCCTTGGCAACAAGTCGAGCTTTGTTTTTGACGATGACGTTGTTTTTGTCTTGCTTGTTCTTGAAGACCCACTTAGTACCGATCACGTGTTGATCTCTAGGTCTATCAACAAGCTCCCAAACTTCATTACGGACAAACCGGTTCAGCTCCTCTTGCATAGCAATGATCCAGTCAGCATCGTTTAGAGCATCCTCTATCGTCTGAGGTTCTTCAGTAGACAAGAAACATGAGTAGAGAGCGCTTTCTCCTTGGCTTAATCTGGATCTTGTTCTTACTGCTGCTGATGGATCTCCAATGATTAAATCAGAAGAGTGAGCGTCTAGCCACGAGCGTCTGAGTTTGGCTTCTTCTTCTGAGATTACTTCTGATGTTGATTTTGTTCATTAGAATCAACCAGGTCAGCTACAGTGCTTGTGGGATGGGTCTGAATTTCTTCATTGTCTGACTCTTCATCCCAACAATGCTGGATCTTCTTAGCTTTTTCGTTTAGTATGAGATCCTGTAGCTTGCTGCTGACATCTTCAGGATTTGTCTTCTTTGGTTTCCTGTCCTCAGTAACAAACTCATCAAAAATAACATGAGGGCTTTCCTCCATGCAAAGGGTCCGGTAGTTAAGGACCCTGAAGGCTTTACTGACTCGAGAGTATCCTAAGAATGCTCCTTGATCAGATTTTCTATCAAAAACCTTTAATTGATCCTTCCCGTTATTGTGGATAAAGCAAGGACAGCCAAAAATATGGAAATGGGAAATAGAAGGGATTCTCCCTTTCCACAGTTTGTATAGCGTCTTCATGTGCTGCTGTGTAAGTAGTGAGCGGTTCTGAGTGTAACAGGTGGTGTCAGTAGCATCAGCCCAAAACTTTGAGGGTAGTCCATAGTCTGCTAGGAGCGTTCTTGCTGCTTCTTTTAGTGTTCTGCTCTTCCCTTCAGCAAGTCCGTTCTGCTGAAGGGTGCGAGCTGCTAAAGTCTTGTGCTGAATCCCCTCCTTGTCGCAGTACTCTTTAACTACTGAGTCGAGGAATTCTCTCCCTTTGTCTGAGTGAATTCTCTGAATCTTGATGTCTTTCTCCACACTAAGTTTCTTCAGCAGTATTGGGAGCTCAGTCTTGACATCAAATTTGTTGGCTATGAAGATGACCCACGTATATCTCGAATAATCATCAATAACGACGAGGGCATACTTCTTGCCTTTTATAGTCACTGGAGAAACTGGCCCAAACAAGTCCATGTGTAGAGGTTGAAGGATTACATCATTGGAAGGTGACGGAATTGGTGGATTTCTTTTCTTTGTCTGCTTTCCCTTCAAACACGCTTCACAATTTCTGTCTTTGATAAAAGCTTCATTGGGCAGTCCTCTGACTTTAGAGTTCTTGGCTAGCTTGTTCATTGCCTTGAAATTCAGGTGACTGAGTCTCTTGTGCCACAACCATCCTGTTTTATCACTGGATTTCGTCTGAGCAAGCAAGCAAGCCTCAGGTTTTGCGGTGTTCCAATTTGCAATGTAGATATTCTTCTTCCGCAAACCTGATAACACTGTTTTCCCTGTAGATTTGTCAACAACATCACAGAAACCAGCGTCAAAGATAACTCTATCAGATTATCACAGAATTGACTGACAGAAAGGAGATTATGTTGAAGTCCTTCAACATATGTTGCTCTTGGAACTAAAGCAGTCCCAATGTTCAGTGTTCTGTATCCCCTTGTATAGCTTTGAGAGTTGTCACCAAACTCAATTCTAGGACCATTTTCTTGCACGTAATTGGTCAGCAGGTTCTTCTGATAAGTCATATGTCTCGAGCAGCCATTGTCCACAATCCAAGGGTCCTTATGCACCTACAAAACAAAAACATTTTTAGGTACCCTTTAGTTCAGTTTGGGTCCTTAAGCGTTAGTCGATGATTTCGCGACCCAAATCTGGCTGGCGACCTTAGGAGTCTCAGACACCTTCTTTTTCTGAACCTTGTCAGTCTTTTTCTCCATTGGACCTGGAGATACTGACTTCATGGCAGTTTTGGGTTCAGGAGCTTTCTTCTTGTGAGGTTTTGTGCTCCTCCTTACCCTGGGCTCATAATAGTACGAACCAAAGCTGTCTTTGGATGCTCATACAGTGGCTCGCCATACTGCTCTGCCCACCTGACCTTCTTAGTTCCCCCTGAATTTGATCGTGGTGTTTTGGGGATAGATCCTTTGGTCAGTTGTTTCTTGTTGCTCGGCTGAGGTGCAATTATCTTCTGTTTGTTCTTCGCCTGAGTTGTTGGTTCAGAACTCTGAACTTTCCCACTGACGAACCTATCAGCCAGCATTTTCGAGCCTTTTGAAGTAGAGGTAGAAGCTACGTGAGTGTAGCTAAGTCCTTCTTTCATGGCTGGTGGCCTTTGAGCTCTGAGCATGCTTTCCAACTTCTCTTTAGCTCCCAGGTACCGTTCAGTCATCAGTCCTCGCCAAACCTCATCACTTTTCCGAAGTGATTCATAATCTTGCTCAACCTCTGCGAGTTTCTGACTGAGTCGGGCTATTTCAATATCTTTCTCAGAATTGTCCTTAGTCAGAACTGATATCTGAGTTTCTTGAAGCTGAGACTTAGTCATAAGAGATTCATTCTTTTCCTTCAGTCTCGCAACTAGATTCTCTGAATCAGTAGAGACCTGACAATCAGAAGCAAGTCTCTGATTCTCAGCCTTTACCTGTTACAGTTCCTGAACAGTTCTGTTGAACTCTCTGCTTAACTGAATTTGTTCCTCTAGTAGATCGTCATATGCTTGTACCACGTCTAGAGGTTCATCTGTAGCTGAGCATGTGTCGTGTGTGCTCTATGAAGAGGAGGTTATAATGAGTTTCGAATTTACCTCAGCCTCTTCTCCGGCCATCAGACAATATTCAGTCGTTGATTCAGGATCTGTTTCTCCGACCTCAATGGCAATAAATGCAGCTTTGTCTTGAGAAGAATACATGAAAGTATGTTCCTCGATTGAGTCATCGGATAGCTCTCCAACGATTTAGGCCTGCCTTCTTCGGGCAAATTTCTCGCGTCTGGCCTGCCGTTCTGCTCGCTGAGCAGCTGAGAGCTCGGTACAATCGTACTGGAAGTGTCCCTCTTTCTTGTAGTTGTAACACACAGTTACTCTGCCGCCTTTTCCAGCTGAGCTGTTGGATGGACGAGCAGCAGGTTCTGCGTTCCTACAATCAGGAGATGGTTTAAATTCTTCCCTTTTACGATGTTCTTTCTTACCTGAGGGAGAATCTCGGTGGTATTTCTTCAGCTTTCTGACTCTCTCCTTCTCCCTTTGATATTTGAAAACCATAAGCGCAAGACGATCAGTATCAAGAGTCTCGGAAGACTTAGCATCCGAGGTAGCTCTTGTCTTCTTTGGAAGAAATGGGGTTGGCTCCGGTTTTTGATGTTGATTTGAAATCATGATCTATTTGGGTGTCAGCGGGAGCACTTGAGCATCTTTGGGGTAGACTGGGCTCGAACTCCTCCGTCTTCAATTCTGAAAAGATAACATTAGGAGTTACAGCATTAAGATCTGAGCGATGTAAATAAGTAGCAAAAGGAAGCCACTTCAGTTAAGGCAATGCTCTCAAGATCTTGGTGTTCATCTCTTTGTTGGTGAACGCTCTCCCCAGCCCATTGATCACATTGATCTGATTTGTGAATCTGACGCTAAGCTCGTTAATGGTTTCGTTGGGCTCCATGACAAAGGTGTCAAACTTTTGAAGCTCCAGCTCGAGCTTATTCTCTTAGATCTGTGGGGTTCCTTGGCTCAGTACCGCCAGGGCATCCCAAAGTTCTTTTGCCGTTTTGCAGTCTTGCACCCTCCCGAGGTGTGAATTGCTGAGCATAGTCAGGATTGCATTCTGCGCTACTCGATCGAGGTTGTGCAACTTTTTCTCTTCTGGCGTGAAGGCGGATTTGTCTTTAGCAACCTTAGCACCAGTCTTTGCTCCTACACCTCCCATAGCGGCATTTTGAACGCTGTCGATCATGGGAATGATGGGTCCTATCTCAAGGACATTAGTCATGCTGTCGTGCAGCGATGTAAGGTGCGCCTCCATTCTCACACGCCATACCGTGTAGTTCTCTACAGAGAACATCGGCACCATCTGTATACCTGACTTATCAGACATTATAGATGAGAGTATAAGGATGTATGAAGAGATGCTTGTGCAGTGAAAAACATTTTTAGGATCTATTCGAGTAGACCAATAGTTTCAGAAACGAGGATCAGGAGAACACCGTCGCTCTGATACCAATTGTTGGTCCGGAGACGAGTGTCAGGTGTAGAGGGGGGGGGTTGAATACACCTGAGTACAAGTTTCTTTTCTCAAATGCGAAGGACAACCGGGAGCCGTAGGTTGAGGCCCGATAAACAGTGCCAGATAGTAACCTTCTGATCACGGGTCAGAGTGACTCAACTACTGAGTTTCTTCTACTGACTTTTGTCAGTATTAAATCCTCAGGTGAAGAATTAGTGCGGATAAGTGTAGGGCCCGACAGACTTCGTTTCGATTTGAGAACGTGTTTACGCAAATCAAACAGTTTTGGCTAGTGCACTTTTAAATACGTTTTATGCAAATGATGAGTTTGTAAAACGGTTTGAGAACGATTGCAATAAAACAGTAAATAACACAAGCAATTTTTAACGTGGTTCGGATACGCAAGAACCTACGTCCACGGTCCTGCTGAACAAGAGGTCTTGTTGATTAATCTGAGCAAGCCTCAGCAAGGTATCTGTGCGCTGGACAGACCCTTCTAAGTTATAGTCCTTAGCGACTTTACATATCAAACCGAAGTTTGAATGGGACGGGATTTTCTCCACCTATGAAGGAGTTCTTACAATAAGAACAATCACAGAAAGTGAACTCCTTCGAAGGTTCTAAGCTATGTATATAAAACTGAAGCTTAGATAGAGAAGAGGGATCTAAAGAAACTATAGAGAGAAGAACTAAAGATTTTCAACTACACAAGTTCTTCGCTAGATCTTCTTGAATGCACTAGAGAGTTTGAATGCTTGAGCGTGTAATCCCTTTGATATCCCGTACGTTGAGCTCGGAAAGGCTTCTCTATTTATAGTCGTGACCCAGGCATTTGTCCGTTGGAGAAGACGATGCCACGTGTCACAAATGTCCAAGGAAAACGGCCATAAGTTCGAAATAGTATCGCAGAGTAGTTGGTCACTGTACATGAGAGCAGCCTTAGTTGGTCAGAGCAGGTAAGGCTTAGACCGCTTCTCATTGGTCGAGGTTTGTGGTAGGTGAGACTTGTCAGACATTAGTCTTCATCTGAGTTAACTCTCACTCATCCTTGTATGATCTTTTGCTGACTTCGAATGTCATTAAAAGTCGGGTCGTTTCCTGTCGGATACAGTAGATCTGGCACGATCAACTGTCTTCTTCATCTGAGTCGGCTGATAAAGGTCTTACCACGAGTGCATTCAGGCGATGACTCACGAAGGTACTGAGCTGCATCTTGTGTTCTTTTGCGAAGGTCATTGTTGAATAATCTTCTACTGATGGGTCAGCTGGAGACCTGAGAACATGAGCTCTTACATACTGAAGACGTGGGGTTCTGGAATTTAACTTCCTACTGAAGTTCAGACCAACAAATACCCCTTACAAGACTTAGACAAAAACAGATAATTAAAATAAGAACAGTCTAGCCTATTACATCATCTAATCCAAAGGACAACACACTAAGGGTCTGAAACAGGTTTCGGGATCTTCAATTCCATAGTAATAAATAACTATGATTTCCCCATTATCGAAATAAGCAAGTCCTACTACAAGAACTACTGATGATAAAATAAAGTACCCTCTAAGTGATGATCTAATCAATCACTGACTCATAACCCAACAATTTGTCTTCATAAAGCTAGAGAGTTTATTAAACTCCAAGTTCCTCCTAAAGAGGATTTATATCACATTTGAGTTCCTGAAGTAATCAATGTGAAATCTACATCCAACAAAAAGCACAAGAAAAAACTAGTCACGTTTGGATTCTCGAAGTAATCAATGTGAACAAGAAGTTGAAAGACTCACTTGCAAAAGATTGCAAACCAACTTCTTGATGCTTTTAATTTTTGTATGTATAAGAAGTGACAATGTTATACATTTGCTATAAATACCCCCGCAAGAATAAATGTCCCTGAATGACAAGTACAAATGGTAGCAAATGAATATAAAGTTCGACGAAAATATGGTCGACCAATTGGTTCTAAAAGAAATTTTGTGTCTAAGAAAAGTGGCACAACATATGAACCAAAAAATGACGATAATGATTAATCAATCAAATGAAGTTCCTGAAGAACTACAAGTGTCAGAAAATATTGAGATCTCAAAATATTGGAGAGATCAAATATCATCGTGGACGCACGGTATTTTTGCCTTTTAATATAACTCTTGAAATGATAAAAGAGAATCCTCAACGACGATCTATAAGAGATTGTCAAAATAGAAATAATTGGTCAAAGAGGAAAAAAGTCATATAAGGTGAATTAATATTCCCTAGAAAGCCAGAAACATTAGGACCTGTAGTTCAAATCCGGAAAAATATCCACGAAGGATATATATCTATATCTATATATATATATATATATATATATATATATATATATATATATATATATATAAATGTGTGTGTGTGTCAAAAATATCCCTGAAGGATTTAACTATCTTGAATCACGTAAGTCAAAAATATATTTTTTTCAAGTAAACTACAAAATCGTTGTAAGAACAATGTTTATCTCAAAAGTGACGATATTTGCTCTTATGTTTTCAAGAAGAAAACTGGTAGCAAAGCACTTTGTATAGTTATTTAATTTTGGTTAAGACTCCTGAAGAGTATAATACTTGAAAATTATGTGTATACTCTATCAACATGACATATATTGGGCCACTACTTGTGGACTATTTTATTGGTTGACACGTGATTCTATAATCAAACTCAATTATTGTTGAATTTAGGAGGAGATTAAAATATGAATGCCGAAAATATCTCGTTGGATTAACTATTTAGATTCATGCACTATGAACCAGAAGTTCATCAAGTTATTTAGTGCAAAAGGAGTGACTAAAATCTCATATACCTATTGTATATGCACCATGATAGAACTGAGACAAAATAAATTAATTGATTCTCATTAACGCCAAAAGTGTAAAAGATTTATTGGTGATAAAGATAAAAAGTCTGCGGAATAGAAATTTAGAACATATCACTCCAAATTCCTCCTAAAGAGGATATGTGAATCATTATGTACAAAAGTACTTGAGGAAATATACTCATGCCTAAAGACGGAGTTAGAATCAAAAGATTTAGGTTGAACTAATAATTGTCTCGACCTGCAGATCGAGCATCTCCTTGATGGAGTTACACTAGTCGACCTATCTGAAAGGTCTTTAAAGAGATTTTATTGTATCACATCCACATGCCTATCTAATGGTTGATTCAATTACTTGAAGTGGATGGAGACTCATTTAGACCTATAGAAGATAACAAAGATGAGGACCAGAACTTCCTTACTTGTGTGCAATTGGAGAATTTGAAATGATATTGACCATCCTTTGTTATTTTCGAGACAAATATGATATTGGTCAATTTATGAGAGTAATGATATATTGACATATTTCATGATATTATCTATTGTAGGGATATGAGTCAGTGGTCTAGTAGACCATTGCTAGGGGTTACATAGAACTCAACTTAGTAGGTGTGTAGGAATATGAGTCAGTAATTTATGTGAACTGTAGGGACACTATTGTATAATGTTTATGGGGGAAATTGTAGGGATACTGAACTGTATGGTTATATGGAACTAAAGATCCCAAAACCTCATCCTGACCCCTGTGTGTGTTGAACCGTTATGATATAATAGGCTAGACTTGTCTTGATTTTCATAAGATTTATTTTAGTCTAAGTCATGTAAGGGGTATATTTTTTGACTGAACTTCAGTAGAGAAGTTAAAGTCCCAGAACCCCAAGTCATCAGTTCAGTAGAGCTCAGTAGTCTTCAGAGTCAATAGCTGACAGCACTCAGCAGAAGATTCTCTTCAGCAGACTTTGGAAGAAGACTCAGTATGATCATTGATCTACTGATTGAGTGAAGAGCTCAATTGATTGTCTTCGAGTCAGAAGCTGATGACATTCAGTAGAAGATCTTTTTCAGCCGACTCAGAAAGAAGACTCAGTACGATCAGCTTTGATCTACTGATAGGCTGCGATTTGGTTGTAGATTGTACAAGGAAAATCGACTGCCTCACTTTTATCAATCGAATGTCAGCAGAGAACATTCAATATACGAGGTTCAGAGAGTCAACTCAAGTAGAAGACTGATGTCTGACAAGTCTCACCTACCGCCGCATACCTCGAACAATGAGAAGCAATCAAAGCTTACCTACTCTGACACAAAAGCTGCTCTCATGTACAGAACGCCAACCACTCTGCTACGACATTTCGAAAATATATGGTCGTTTTTCCTTGGAGTTTTGTGACACGTGGCATCGTTCTCTCCAACACATCTATGCTTGGGTCACAACTATAAATAGAGAAGAGTCTCCAAGCAAACGCATGGGACATCAAGGGAACACAAGCTTTCAAGCGAAAAATCTCTAGCGAACTCAAAGCCAAACACAGGGAATAACTTGCTCTTTAAAAATTATCTTTGTTTAGTTCTTCTCTCTAGAGATCCTCTAGTTCCCCTTCTCTATCTAAGCATTCATTGTAATATCTTAAGCTTAGAACCTTCGAAGGAGTTCACTTTTAGTGAATTGTTCTTACTTCAAGAACTCTTTCATTGTTGGAGGCCGTCTTTCAATCTCCGGTTTGAATTTGTAAAGTCGCTAAAGACTATAACTTAGAAGGGTTTGTCCAGTGCACAGATACCTCGTTGAGGCTTGCTCAGATAAATCAATAAGACCTCCTGTTCAGCAAGACCATGGATGTAGGATCTTGCGTATCCGAACCACGTTAAAAATTGTTTGTGTCATTTACTATTTTATTGCATTGTGCTCAAACTGTTTACAAAATCATACTTTCAATAAAACTGACTTGAAAAGTGCACCAGCCAAAACTGTTTTGGTTTGCATAAAACATTTTAAAAGAGACGAAATTAAACCGGTCCCCACACTTATCAGCACAATATTTTGTGACTGAACTTCTCATACTAACTTCAGTCAGTAGAAAGAACTCAGCTACTAAATCACTATGCCCCGCGATCCGAAGGCTGATCTAGCACTGAACCCGTTCAGTAGCAAAACTTAGTATTTAGCTGATCTTCACGTTTGAGGAAAAACTTGCAATCAGGTGTATTCACTCCCCCCCCCTACACCTGATACTCGTCTCCGGACATCATTTTTGAAAACTTACTAGTCTACTCGAACAGATCCAGAAAAATGTTTTCACTGCACAAGATCTCTTCATTTATCCTTATACTATTTGTCTCTAATGTCTGATATGGGTATTCAGATGGTACATATGTTCTCTGTTGAGAACTATACAGTATGGCTTGTGAGAATGGAGGCGCACCTTACATCGCTGCATGACAGCATGCCTGATGTCCTCGAGACAGGACCAATCTTTCCCATGATCAACAGTGTAGAATTTGCTACTGTGGGAGGTGGAGCACAGACTGGGGCAAAGGATCCCAAAGATAAAACCGCCTTCACACGTGAAGAGAAGAAATTACATAATCTTGACCGAGTAGCACGGAATACAATCCTAGCGACGCTCAGTAATTGTCATCTCGAAAGAGTGCAAGACTGCAAAACACCAAAAGAACTTTAGGACGCCTTAGCTATACTGAGTCAAGGTACCCTGCAGATCAAAGAAAACAAGCTCGAGCTAGTGCTTCAAAAGCTTGAAACATTTGCCATGGAGGCCAGTGAATCCATTGACGAGCTTAGCGTCAGATTCAAAAAACAGATCAATGTGATCAATGGGCTGGGTGGACGTTCACTAACAAAGAGATGAACACAAAGATCTTGAGAGCGCTGCCTCGACTGAAGTGGCTTCCTTTTGCTACTTATTTACGTCGCTATAATCTTAATGCTTTAAATCCTGATGTTATATTTTCAGAACTAAAGACGGAGGAGTTTGAGCATAGTCTACCCCAACGGTGTGCTAGCGTTCCTGCTGACACACCATTTGACCATATTTTTAAAGCAACAGTTAGCACATCTGGAGCTAGCCCTGGTTTAGCAAGCAAGTCGGTTGCAACATCAGTAGCAAAATCCACTGAGACTCCTCTTGCTGAACGACACGCGCTTCTGGCTCTAAAATATCAAAGGGAGAAGGAAAGAGTCAGAAACCTAAAGAAATACCACAAAGATTCTCCCTCAAGTAAGAAAGATAATCATAAAAGGGAAGAATCTAAACTTTCTCCTTAATGCAGGAATGCGAAGCTTGCACATCTGAAAAAGGTGGCAGAGTTTCTTTGTGCTATAACTGCAAGAAATACATTGTCCGGAGCTCTCAGCTGCCCAACGAGCTGAATGGCAGGCTAGAAGAGATAAATTTGCTAGGAAGAGGCAGGCCTATATTGCCAAAGAGCTATCTGGCGACTCAACAGAGGAAGATACGTTCATGTATTCATCTGAAGATGAAGCTGCATTCGTAACTGTTGAGATCAGAGAATCAGATCCTAAAACATCAACTAAACAATGCGTAATGGCTGGAGAAGAGGTTGAGGTAAACTCTAAACTGAATATAACCTCCTCTTCACAGAGCACACACGATACTTGCTCAGCTACAGGTGAACCTCTAGACATGATTCAAGCTTATGAAGATTTGCTAGAGGAGTAAATTTAGTTGAGCAGGGAGTTCAGTAGAACAGTTCAGGAGTTGTAATAGGTAAAAGTTCAAAATTAGAGACTTTCTTCTAATTGTCAGTGTTGGTCCCGAGATAAACGTTCGGGTGTACGGGGGGGGTGAATACACCTGAAAACTTTCTCAACTTAAAACGGGAACAGTCCCATTCGGGGACGGTGTCTCGCCGAATAAATTCGATGAGCCGGGCAAGCCGTTCGGATCGCGTGGACAGAGTGACTGACTATACTGAGGCTTGCTAGCTGACTGATGTCAGAATTCAGTACCGTTCAGTAAGAGTTTAGTAGCGTGCAGAATAGTGTAGGCCCGATTCAGTTAAGTTGAAAACGTTTTTATTAAAACTGTTTCAGTAGGTTAGTGCTCTCAGTTTAAGCTTTTCTGAGACTCTGTTGTATGATTTTGTAAAACGGTTTTCAGTATGAACAGTAAATCAATGTAACAGTAAATGAACACAACGATTTTAAAGTGGTTCGGATATCAAACAAGCCTACGTCCACCGTCCCGAAAAGATCAGGAGGCTATTTTATTATGCTGAGTTAGTCTCAGTTGGTTTGTGCACTGGACAAACACGACCTTGAAGATTATAATGAGCAAGTCCCAGTTTACAAGAATCAAACTATAAAGTTTGACAAACTCTCCAACGATGAACGAGTTCTTTACAATAAGAATAGTTCAAGATATGAACTCTTTCGGGTCTAAGCTATAGATATTTCAATGGAGCTTAGGTTAGAGGGAAAGGAACAAGAAGTGGCTTCTAGAGTGATGAACAATGAGGAATAATCTCTCTAGGTTCGTGTTCTATCACTTGTATACTAGAGGCTTTGATTCTATTCAGCTTGGTTCCCTAGAGCAAAGTAGTCGCCTTTCGCTTTGTGTATTTCACTGAAGTTCTTGCGGAAAGCTTGTAACTTGTTCGTTCGTTGCTCGTAAATCGCTCATTCTACGTTCTTATCTTCGATTTGATTTTCCCTCTATTTATAGAGGTGAGCTATGGATAGATCCGTTGCAGACGAATTGTCTATGTGTCACTCTCTTTGGGTAGCTAACGGCTCTTTTAGAAGATCATCTGACAATCAAGGAGGCATCGGGCCGTTCTTGAGTCGACACTGGGGTTCAGTGGTATACTCCTGCTGAGTCCAACTCTACTGAATGTCAACTCTGAGTTAAGTGAACTGCTCCTGCTGAGTCCAGCACTACTGAGTCTTCACTCCATGGTACTGAGGCGGATAGTCTACTGAGGGATCAACAGACAGAACTCTGAGCCTGGACCATGCTGAAGGGAAGTCTACTGAGTCTGAAACTCTCAGAGACCAAGGCATTACTATTACAACAAAATGGTTCACCTATCAAATTAGGGTTTTGGGATCAGCCAAATCTTCTAAATAATCTAATGCTGAATTATCTCCCAATAATTTCCCCCTATTTGATGATGCCAAAACCTAACACTACAAACTATAAGATACAAACTCATTACAAATATTACAAGTAGAATAAGTGGAGTTGTACATCAAGTTCTAATCTACTGAGGGACAAAGGAATACAAAAATACTAATAATAACAATTTCCCCCTCAAATAGAATCTTTCAATCTAAGCAAAACAGACAAACACAGGATAAGCAGTGAATGTGTGAGTCAGTAATCACTTAGGTGATTCTGAGTGTTAAATTAAATAAATAGGTCATAGAGACAATAAGGTATTGTCAAGCCAAACAACAAAGATGCATTCATATATTTGAGAAAGTTTAGTACAGTTACATATTTTGCTATCTAAAAACAGAAACAGAAAGACTATCAAGAGCTATCTTCTGAACCTCTGAATCCTTGCCTGGAAATCTTTGGACTTATCTTCAGGCAGAGGGAGTCCATACATCTTGAATGTGTCTCTCCGTAGCTTCTGAATCTTGGGCACGTCTTCAGGATCATTCGCATCTAGCTCAAGTGCCACAACTGCATGCCTGACTTCTCCTTCTATCACACCGGTATAGAGAGAGCCATCTAACTTCTGAGGAGGAGGTAGAGGTCTCAAAGCAAGGGTCTGGACATCTTCTTTATTAGCAATCGCTTTCTCGACCATGTTGTAGATGTCCATATCGCATCTGAAGAGCCAGTCAGCAAAGGCGTCAATCTTGTGAGACTCAGGACAAATTTCCAGACATAGTATCTTTTGATGAACTCTGCCTTCAGTGTCTCCCACTGCTGAGTTTTCTCCCATGGCATCCACTTATCCACCCGAGGCCATCTATGAATTTTCTGATTATTCGGTCTCCTGCCTCTTCTGTACTTATAGGGGATCTCCATGTCCTTCGGCGGAGGAGGTTTGGGCTTCAGCCTTTCAGCTTCCCTGGCTGCTTCAGCAGCCTTCTCCTTTGCTAAAGCTTCTTGTCGCCTGAACTCCTCTATCTGGTAGTATTGAGCCCTCTTGTCCAGAGCTACAATACATAAATTTATCATTTCATGTATGGTCGGCTCAACTCTCTTTCTTTCTTGTTGATGCTGCTGCTGAGATTCAGTGGCATTCTGCTCAGCTTCCTGCTCCTTCTCCTTCTCTTTATCAGCTTCATCGCTGATCTTAAGCTTTCGTGAAGGAGGCCTTGTTGGTCCCGAGAGTAGACGAGTCTTCAGGTGTGGAATACACCTGAGTCAAAGTTCAGCAACGAGCGCGACGGTCGATCTGGCTGAATCGATGCTGGCGAACGCGTGGGCGGAGAATCCTTCTGCGAGTACGGTGTGCGAATTCGATCAGTAGAACAAGTAGTTCAAGATCGGGTTTCGAAAGTGCGGAAGAGTAGGCCCAAAAGAATATTCGTCTAAGTATGAAAACACCGTTTTTATGCTATTTGATTTAAAGTCAGTTTTATGCAAGTGAACAATTGAGCAGAGCGACAATAAATCAACACAGAGTTTTTAAAGTGGTTCGGATATCAAACGATCCTATGTCCACTGTCCCGAAAGATCAGGAGGCTATTTATTATATGCGAGATAGTCTCGGTCGGCTTATACATGGGACAAATGCGGCTTGGGGATTATACCGAGCAAGTCCCGGTTACACCGGTTATCAAACTGAAGTGTTTGACAAACTCTCCAACTATGAAGGAGTCCTTTTACAATAAGGAACAAGTTCAAATATGAACTCCTTCGTCTAAGCTATGGATATTACAATAAGATCAGCTTAGATTAGAGAAGGAACGAGATAGAACTCTAGAGAGAAGAACTATAAGAATATATCTATGAAAGATTAAGTTCTTCTCTGGATATGGCTTTAATCTTCTAGAGTGTTTGTTCGGTTGAGCTCGGTTCCTTGGATGTGTCCATCATCGTCATGATCGACCTCCCATCCTTTCTCTCTTCTTCTCTGCGTGAAGACCCTTCTCTATTTATAGAGGTGACCTAGGCATATATCCGTTGGAGAGGACGATGCCACGTGTCACTCTATAGGGTAGCAAACGGCTTTATTTGAATTCTGTAAAGTCCACTATCTTTAATGAAAGTGGTTGACTTGCAGCTTTATGTCGGAGACTCTGCCAGCTGGCTGCTTGTCATTAGTCGAGGTACAGAGAGTGGTTGAGACCTATTCAAACTTCAAGGTGATACGAAGGCGACTTCTCGGATGTACGACCTCGGACAACTCTACCGAATTGTTCTTCGAAGTCCATGGTCGGTTAAAGTAACCGACCGACCATTGCCGAGTCGATCTTGATTCGGTAGATAACCTTCGCTGAGCCGCTTTTCGAAGATCAACTCTGAGTACAGTGAACTACTCCTGCTGAGTTCAGTTCGACTGACTCCTTTCAGTATACTGCTCCTGCTGAGTCTAGTATTTATTGAGTCTTCTACTGAATGCACAGCTGTTGAACTTTAGCTAGTCTACTGAGTTCCTAACACGGTGAACTCAGTTAAGCTATAACAATATCGAAAGCTCATCATCCAGCTAGGGTTTTGGGATCTTGAAATCTATCATAGTGAACCTAATTCCCAACAGGCCTCTTAGCCTGTTTCCTTGCTGAAACCTTGGTCTTAGCCTTAGCAAGAGCCTTCTTAGGCTTATTAGCAGCTTCAGCCTCAGCTAGCTCCCTTGCTAACTTTTCATCAGCACCAATTTGGGCTTGCTCAGCTGGGCTAATATATCTCTTTACCCCTTTCTTCAGTGGGGTGGGGATCTTCAGAGGTTTCTTCCCCTTACCCGACACTGGTGGAGGCAGAGGAGGCTCTTCCTCCTCTTCTGAATCCTCCTTTAGGAAATCAGCAACTTCTTTAATATGCTCAGAAGAAGTCTGGGATGCTGATTCCTTGGGTCCTGAGCCACTTGGGCCAGTCTCAGCGCCTGCTACATCTCCTACGCTAGAGACACCCTGGGCCTTACCTAACTCAGTCACTGTGGGGTCAGTGGGAGTAGATTGACTTTTAGTCCCAGACACTGACTTCTTCCCCCTCACTATCCTTTCCCCCTTTTTGGCATCATCTATTGCGCCTGTGGTTGGGATGGAGACCGCCTTGCTGTTCAAGGCTGAGTATGCTGCTGCCAGCCTATCAAAGGCTTTCTGTATACTTTCGAAATTCAGATGGAGGTCGTTCCTCTCGATAATCAGTCTTCACCATACTTACGGTGAGAGGTATCGACCAACTCCTGAATCTTCTTCAACTTAGCATCAATCTTCTCCTCACAGACTTGCTGAATCGATGCAATCCAGAGCTCATGCGCCTGAGTCAATGTGGAGATATTCTTTGAAGTGCTCGATCGCGCCGCCTTGAAGGTTCCAGAAGAGATGTCTGGGCAGCCGTTATTGATGCTTGCTGTCTTTCGAACTCAGCTCGTTGAGTGGCTAGAGAATTGGTGAGAATGGCAGTGAAATCAGGGGCAGGCGAATTCTGAATGGATGTCTTAAGCGCCCTGTTTTCCTCACTCTGAGTTGTGGTAGCCTTCTTCCAGCTCTTGTGAATGGCCTTCGCCAATAGGTGGTTCTAAGTCCCCTGACTCTTCAGAGCTTTGGCTACAATCCGAGATTTTCGGCATTTGGCACTGGGCGCAACCTCAAAAGCAGACTCCAGCAGAAGCTGTTCTGAGTCTATAGCACGGGAGGTTCCAGCTACCGCCGAACCTGGAGGGAGGGAGCTGATAGGTAGGTTAGCTGAGGGTTGAGCTCCCTCCTCCAGTTGAGTACCCTCAACAGGCTTCTCAAGGCCTGCATCACTAGGTGGGTCCTGATCATCGGGATCAGAATCCTCTGAAGGAGTGGCTGCTGAGGGCACGTGATCCTCAAGAATAGCCAGCATAGCTGCCCTTAGGTCCTCGAGGGAGCTGATATCCGCAGGCTCGAAGTAGCCTATCTGCTGGCGGATTTCCAGCTCCTCGGAATTCAGACGTTCACAGGACTTGAATCGAATCAGTCGATCAAGGGTGATCCAGTCCTGGAAACGGATCAGCATCTGAAGCCTGGCCTTCTGAGCAATTTTCACCAAGTCAGAGTGACTTTTGATTTCTAGAATGGCCTCTGAGATTTCTCGGGTGGCTCTGTCCTGAACAGCGTCAGCCTCATACCCGATGGTCTCAGCTTCAGTGCTGGCCTCTGTTGGGATTTTGTATACTGGAAGCAAATTTTATGCTTTCATACAATGTGTTTTGTCCCTACCTCTATTTTATTCTTCTATCAGATAAATATATATATTTGCACATGTTATCCTTTATCTTTTACAAAAGTTAGATTTGTGTAGTGTGTCGGGTATCACAGAAGACAACACAGATTGGTTACACTGACAAGATATAAACAGTTATCACAGCTGAGACAACTTAGGGAAAAGTTGTTGGTTTAAGCTGTAGTTTAGATAAGAAGTGGCTTGTCTTGGCTGCTTGTCTTTACTGGTACACTTAAGGTGGTGTATTGATGGATCACAGTGAGATGTGTTCTCCTAACTGACCATAGTGGAGAACCAAGATCTCGGTGACTTAGCTGGTCTTAAGCTTGATAAGACTTCAGCTGAGTGCATTTGGCTATCTATCACTTTGACCTACTATGGTGAACGTCATCGCGATCGGATCTACGTATCTTGGGTGTTAGTAGTTATTTGTGGCTCAGGCTGATTGTCTATATCTTGCAACCGTATCCTAGTAAAATGGGTTGATAATATCCCGTGAGGAACTCGAAAGGATTAGCACACTAAACCCGGCCGGTTGATTAAGTTCAGGTGTGTTAATAAGGTCGAGTGGTACTACTCAGGAATATAATAAGATGTTAATTAATTTAAGCTGTCAGTGAGCTTAATTAATTAACGGATATTTCTATCTTAAATACGGAGATCGATTAAGTCTAAAATACAAGCCCTTGCTCAATTTCGGATAAAGGGGTAAGTCAGCACGGATTCTCTAGTAGAATGAATCTGTGTTTATTAATTAATTTTGCTCTGGGCTGAGCATAGATAATTAATAAATTTGAGGTCCTGCTTTATTTCTGGTATTAGATCCCTGATCTGGCCCAATTAGTTGCCTAGTTATTTATTGTCTCTTAGAAATCATTATTAATATATTAATATAATTTTACATTATTTAATAATGTTATTTATCTAGAATTAATTGGCCAGGCCAATTAATTGATAAATATTAGTAGCCCAACAGATTAATTAATTATATTATGGGCTAATTATGTGGAAGTTCATTAGGAATATAATTAAATTAATAGGCTACAAATAATAATATTATATTGGCTTTTGAAGCCTATATATATTAGTATTATGTTCATAAACAGACACACACACACACATAATATACGCACGCGTGGCATGAGTTTTTAGAGAGACAGTAATCTTATTTTCTTCTGTTCTCTGACCACCCAGAGGAAGAAAAAGGCCGGGACACAGATCAGAAGATCTGACACACGAGCAACAATCAGAGCTGCAACAACATACGTAGGAGGAAGGTATATCATTCTTCACCTCCTATTTCCTTCAGTCTCCATGTCATCTACATCGATTGGAGACATGGGCTTCTCAGTTGATGGAATACTACTAAGTGGGGGAACATCTAACAGGGACTGAGATGTTGGAGTTGAAGGCTCAGGTGCGGTCCCCTGTTCCGCTGAGGCTGCCTTCTCAGTTGAGACTGTCTTCTCTGCTGAGACAGCCTTCTCTACAGAGACTGTCTTCTCAGATGACTCTGAGTCATCTCTTAATCTGAAGGGAGGTACTACCACCACCTTCTCAGAAGATCTCTTCTGTTTCTTCTGAGGGGTAGCCCCCTTCTTGCTCGGAGTAGAAGTCTTCCTCTTCCCTTTCCCTTCTTCAGCTGCCCCTGCCCCAATCTGCTGAAGGGCAGCAGCCTTGTTGTGGAGGAGGATTTTCTTAGGGTTGAAATAAACCTTATTCGCGTATGTGATATTGTCGTCTCTGCAAGAATCTTCGATCATCACTGACAATTTCATCACATACAAGAGTTTCCCCTTGGCACTCAGACACCATGTAGATTTGTCGAACTTAGAGGCCTCTGTCTGAAACTCCTTAAGGAAAAGCTCAGTCCAGTTGACCTTGGCTCTGTCATATATAGCCATCATCATCTGTAGCTTCGGTCTGGACACTTGATCAAAGGAGTTTGCTTGGCTCGTCAGTATTTACGTAACAATGTACGCGAGGGCACGATACTGAGGGAGCATAGAGTTCTTTGGAAACGCAGCTCTGAAAGATGTTGGCTCCCCGCAGAATATTTCCAAATATTCATCCAATAAATCATCTTTGTACCCTGCTATACTGATGCCATTATCTGGCAACTTAAAGCTTCGCTGAAGAGCCTGCTTCACTGATATCTGCTTCACTTCAGTATTGGCTCTGGAAGGATCAGCGATGTAATGGATGATGAATGCGCCAATAATATCTTCATCAACCTCTTCTGAGTTGAGGTACAGCTCTGAGATCTGCCTAGCGAGGAAGTACGCCGACTTCCTCGACAAAAATCCCTCGAGGCCTGATGCTCTGAGTACATCAAATACCCCGTCCATGATATCCAAACCACAAGTGTCGAACTCCATAAAAGGTTCACACCATACTCTATCCTTCTCCAGGATTTCTATCATGTTGACGGGTGAGACAACTGAAACATTGCTCGACTTTGCCATAACTGAATTTGCAGAACTTAGTATTAGTATTGAATAATACAATAAGTAAGCATAAATACTAATAAGCATAAGATTTACCATAATAATCTCTGATTGAAAGTTAATGCAGATTGTAAGAGAAGAATTTCTATGTTTAGATATTTTAGGGTTTAAGCAGAGTGAAAATGGCGGTTTCAGAGTCTATTCGTTGATAAATATGATCGTGAAGATGAACAGTTTGAAGATCAACGACTCAGTTTAAATCCCGCTTTAATGGATGGACGGTCTAGATTCAATTTTATATAAAGCAATGAGTAAATAGCCGCCTAAGTCAAATTCCAGTTGTATTTAGCCTATAGAAGTAACTTGATATGACATGCTTTTAATGCAAAGCAGAGTTCAACAATCTTAGCATAGAATATCGTGCATTTAATGAAATCGTTTATAATAAATGACATTCTCTAAGGCATTGAATACGACGCTAAAACAATATAATAACAACATGAATTATTGGATTGACTATTGAAAGAGATACGCAAACCTGTCAGCTGAACATCGTAGTTAGCTGATACCTCGTGTAGTTGGTTTCTGAATCTCTGTGTACTGAATGAGTCCAGTACTGAGAGTAGGCATTCCCCCTTGCTGAATGCTTCTCTCCTGAATCCACTTACTGACTTGAGTCAGTAGGGTCCAGCAGACCTAGATCTACTGAAAGTTCTCTGAATCTTGCTTTAGCTAGAGGCTTGGTCAGTATATCAGCCCTTTGATGGTCAGTATGGATCTTCTCCATCCTGATATCGTTCTTTTTGACATGGTCACGAATGAAGTGGTGTCTGATGTCCACGTGTTTGCATCTAGTATGAAGAACAGGATTCTGAGTTATTGCAATGGCACTGGAGCTATCGCAGAGGATCGGCACTTGATTCTAATGATGTCATAGTCGAGTAGCTGCTGTCTCAGCCAGAGGATTTGGGCGCAGCAACTTCCGACAGCCATGTATTCAGCTTTGGTAGTTGACGTCACTACTGAATGTTGTTTCTTTGAGAAACATGAGATGAGCTTACTGCCAAGGAACTGACAAGTTCCCGAAGTTGATTTTCGGTCAATCATGCATAGTCAGCATCAGAATAACCAGTTAGTTCAATATTATCATCTGCTGGATACCATAAACCCATGTCAGGTGTTCCTCTGAGATAGCGAAGAATCTTCTTTGCTGAGTCCATATGACTCTGATTAGATTTCGCATGAAATCGAGCTCAGACACCCACAGCATAATTTATGTCAGGTTTAGTAGCAGTTAGATATAATAGAGAACCAATAATAGCGCGAAATTCAATATGGTCTATCGATACTCCCTCTTTTTCAAGATCGATTTTCATGTTCGTGTTCATCGGGATCTTGATTGGTTTGCCGGATGTACAACCGAATTTCTTGATGAGGTCTCGAGTGTATTTGCCTTGATTAATGAATGTTCCCTTCTCTGATTGTTTAACTTGAAATCCGAGGAAATAATTCATCTCTCCCATCATCGACATCTCGAATTTGTCCTTCATCATTTTCTCGAACTGCTGACACATAACGACATTCTTCGAACCGAATATAATGTCATCTCCGTAGATCTGCACAAGTAAGATGTCGTTGTCTAGACGAATGTTGAATAGTGTGCGGTCCACTGTGCCTTCTGAAAATCATTCTGAGAAGAAACTCAGATAGGGTATCGTACCAAGCCCTGGGTGCTTGTTTTAACCCGTACAGAGCCTCTGAGTCTATATACTTGATGTCCCTTCTGAAAGCCGGGAGGCTGTTCTACATAGACATCTTCTTTCAGCACACCGTTCAGGAACGCTGACTTCACATCCATCTAATATACTCTGAAGCGTTGATGTGTTGCGTAGGCAAGGAATAGTCTGATTGCCTCCAATCTTGCAACTGGAGCAAACGTTTCGTCAAAATCTATCCCTTCGGCTTGACAGTAGCCTTTTGCCATGAGTCTAGCTTTGTTCCTTACTATGACGTTGTTTTCGTCTCGCTTGTTCTTGAAGACCCATTTAGTCCGATCACATGTTGATATCGGGGTCTGTCAACAAGCTCTCATACGTCGTTCCTTGTGAACTGACTCAGCTCCTCTTGCATAGCAGTGATCCAGTCAGCATCTTTAAGCGCGTCCTCAACTGACTGAGGTTCTTCAGTAGACAAGAAGCAGGAATATAGAGCACTCTCTCCCTGACAGAATCTGAATCTTGTCTTTACACTTGCTGAAGGATCTCCAATGATAAGGTCTGAAGAGTGAGCATCCAGCCACGATCGACGATGTCTTATCTCTTCATCTGAAAGTTTTTCAACATAGATAGTAGGTGAGTTAGGCATTTCAGTTGTACTATTTTGAGATTGAAGCAATTCAGTGACAAGAGTTGGGTCTACTGAGTCACCAGGTTCAGGGGTATTCAGCTCGGGAACTTCATTTGTTCCCCCTGAGTTGTTATTCTCAGTAGAGGTCTCAGTTACCACTTGGGTTTCTTCCTCGACCTGAGTTACCTTGGATTGAATCTGTTAAGTAAAATCAATCTGTTCAGCTACGTTTGCTGCTGGCTGAGATTCAGTAGTCTTGACTTCATTTTCCTCTTCTGAATCATCATCCCAACAAAGCTGGATCTTTTCAACATTATCCTTTAAGCTTAGATCTTGTAGTTGTTTACTGATGTCCTCAGATTCTGAATTTAAGTTTATGCTCCTGTTCTCAGTAGCAAACTCATTAAAAACAACATGATGGCTTTCCTCCACGCAAAGGGTCCGGTAGTTAAAAACTCTGAAGGCTTTGCTGAGCCGGGAGTATCCTAAGAAGACTCCCTGGTCTGACTTGCTATCAAAAGTCTTTAACTGATCCTTTCCATTATTGTGAATAAAGCACGAACACCCAAAAATAAGGAAATAAGATAAGAAAGGCTTCCTGCCGTTCCATAATTCATATGGTGTCTTCTGATGTTGCTTTGTCAGTAGTGATCTATTCGGAGTGTAACATGCAGTATCAATCGCTTCTACCCAGAATTTAGATGGGAGTCCTGAGTTTGCGAGCAGGGTTCTTGCTGCTTCTTTGAGTGTTCTATTCTTTCTTTCAGCAATCCTATTTTGTTGAGGCGTGCGTACAACTGACGTCTCGTGCTCTATTCCAGTTTTGCAAAACTCTTCCACCATCGAATTCAGGAACTCTGTTCCTCTGTCTGAACGAATCTTTCTGATTTCGGTATTCTTCTCGACACTGAGCATTTTCAGAAGCGTAAGCAACTCTGTTTTAACGTCAGACTTATCGGCAAAAAATATGACCCATGTATAGCGCGAGTAGTCATCAATGACCACTAATGCATACTTCTTGCCTCTGATCGTTACAGTAGAGACTAGACCGAACAAGTCCATGTGCAGGAGCTGAAGGATTCCATCCGTGGAAGGTGATGGAACTGGTGGATTTTGCTTCTTCGTTTGCTTTCCCTTCAGACATGCCTCGCACTGAGTGTCTTTGATGAACACTTCATTCGGCAGTCCTCTCACTAGAGCGTTTCTAGCAAGCTTGTTGAGCGTCTTGAAGTTGAGATGGCTGAGTCTTCTATGCCAGAGCCACCCCGTTCTGTTGTCATTCTTTTCCAGCACGCATGCTTCAGGTTCTGCTGAGTTCCAGTCAGCAATGTATATGTTCTTTTTGCGCGAACCTAATAACACTGTTTTCCCTGTAGATTTGTCAATGACATCACATAAACTAGTGTCAAAAATCACTCTATTCGAGTTATCACAAAATTGACTAACAGAGAGAAGATTATGTTGAAGTCCTTCAACATATGATACTCTTGGAACTGTGGTGGTTCCAATGTTGAGTGTTCCATAGCCTCTGGTATAGCCTTTTGCATTGTCTCCGAACTCGATTCTGGGTCCTTCTGCAGTAATATAATTCTTTAGTAGACTCCTCTGGTACGTCATGTGTCTTGAGCATTCGTTGTCCATGTACCATGGGTCCTTGTGCACCTGCAAAAAAGAATTATATTCAAGTACCCTTTATTTTTGATTTTGGGTCCTTAAGTGTTAGTTTTGGAAACCCAAATCTGTCTTACGACCCTGGTGGTCTCTGACAGTTTCTTTCCACTCTGATCAACATACTTCACCACTGGACTGGTTGATGTTGATTTCTGAGGCTTTGCAGGTTCAAGAGTCCTGATCTTCTGAGGTGGTGGACTGCTGACATTAGCCTCTTGAACGACCTTTTTCTTCTTCTTCTGACTCTTGGAACCCCTTCTGACTATAGGATCATAATAATACAACCCATACTGAGTAGGATGTGTCAGTTATGGCGGTCCATACTGATCAGCCCATTTGACTCTGCTGGTTCCCCCTTGACTGAACTGGGGTGATTTTGAGCTAATCTTCTTGTCAGATTTCTGATAGTTCGGATGAGGTGCTTTCATCTTCTGTTTGTTCTTTGCTAGGGGGTTCAGTGATTCGGCATTGATCGTCTGCCCTTGAACAAACCTATCAGTCAGTCGATTTTCTGAGCGTGTGGGGGCAGATGTGGAGGCTTCATGGCTGAACACGAGTCCCTCCTTACAGTGCTTGGGCTTGTTGTTGGCTAGCATAGCCTCAAGCTTTTTCTCGGCTCCCATATACCGCTCTATCATCAGGTTCCTCCTGACATCGTCACTCTTCTTGAGAGTTTCATGCTCGGTCTGAAGTCCTGAGAACTTCTGCTTTAGTAGACTCAATTCAGTATCCTTTTGAGTCAAGTCCTTGGTCAGTACTGAGATCAGATCTTCTTGTTGCTGAGACTTGGCCATTAGAGAGTTAATCTCCTCCTTGAGTCTCAAAAGAAGTCCTTCCGACTCAGTAGCAACCTGACTCTCTCGAGAAAGTCTCTGATTTTCCACTTTCAGGGTATCCAACTCCTGAAGAGTCTTACTGAGCTGTAGACTCATCTGGATCTGTTCATCGAGTAGTTCTTCGTTGCAATCGCGACGTCTAGATTCTCAGTTGCACCTGAAATAGTGCCTTGTGTGCAGTGTGAAGAAGAGTTAAATGGTTCGTGAGAGTTTACATCATCCTCTTCTCCTGCCATTAGATACTTTTCAGTATCTTCTTCATGCTCTTGGGCCATAAATGCAGCTTCATTGTCTGATGAATCCATGAAGGAGTCAACTTCATCTGAGTCGTCTGAGAGTTCACCAGCAATGTAGGCTTGTCGCTTCTTGATGAACTTCTCCCTTCGAGCTTTTCGTGCAACTCTTTTCACTGTCATCGAGCTCGGGATAGCATACCTTGCTAATGTCCTGGCTTTTTGCAGTTGTAGCAGTTGGTGACTCTGCCTTCTCTGTTCTCACTGTCTTTCGACTGTGCAGAATCCTCATGTTTCCTGCATTCAGAAGTATGTGGTTTAGGAGTGCGCTTAAGTGAGTATTCAGACTTACTCTTTAAGTCTCTGACTACTCTGAAAAGTTTTCTGCGCCGCTCCTTTTCCTTCTGATATTTGATGGCAAGCAGTGTATATCGCTTAGCTAGGTTTCCTTCTTGTAAGTCATTGGTTGAAGGCTCAGCTTTGCTAGCTGCTGGAGCTACTGTACAGACTGATGCTCTAAAAGCATGGTCTATCTGAGTGTCAGCTTCAGCTCGCTGCTTCCTCTGTGGTAGACCGAACTCGAACTCCTCGGCTTCCAATTCTGAAAATGTGTGATCATGAGAAACAATATCAAGATCAGAATGTCTAAGCAATGTAGCAAAGGGAGTCCAATGTCCGTCTGGCAGTGCTCTCAAGATTTTGAGATTCATTTCTCGGTTGGAGAACGTCTTTCCCAGCCCATTAATAGTATTCATCAGATCCGTAAATCTGATATGAAGATCCTCAATTGTGTCGTCGGGCATGAGTGACAGTCTCTCTAGCTTCTGGAGTTCCAGCGCTAACTTATTATCTTTGATCTTCTGAGTCAGCATCCCAGAGTTCTTTGGCTCAGTTGCAGTCCTGAACTCTTCCGAGATATGAGTCACTCAAGGTGGTCAGTATGGCGTTCCTGGCAACCCGGTCAAGATTATGAAGTTTTTTCTCTTCTGATGTGAAGAGGCTTCTGTCCTTAGGAACCTTCTTCCCGATTACCGCTCCACCTCCTTGTTTTGGATCCTGGAAAGCAACATTATGAACCATAGGTACGATAGGTCCGTCTTCCAAGACTTCTATCATGCTGTCGTGGAGGGAAGTCAGATGAGCTTCCATTCTAACTCGCCATACCCCGTAGTTCTCTACTGAGAACATGGGTACCATCCTGATTCCTGACATATCAGACATGTTAGTTAATAATATGAATGAAGAATGATATGCATTGAAAATGCTTTCAGGATCCGTTCAAGTAGACCAGTTTCAGATAACAAAAGTCTTATAGAACTCTTGCTCTGATACCAATTGTTGGTCCCGAGATAAAAGTTCAGGTGTAGAGGGGGGGTGAATACACCTGAAAACTTTCTCAACTTAAAACGCGAATAGTCCAATTTAGGAGAGTGTCTGCTGAATAAATTCAGTAGACCGAGCAAGTTGTTCTGGATCACGTGGACAGAGTGACTGACTATACTGAGGCCTACTAGCTGACTGATGTCAAAATTCAGTACCGTTCAGTAAGAGTTCAGTAGCCTGGGGAATAGTGTAGGCCCAATTCAGTTTAATTGAAAACGTTTTTATTAAAACTATTTCAGTAGGTTAGTGATCTAAGTTTAAGATTTTCTGAAACTCTGTTGTATGATTTTGTAAAACGGTTTTCATTATGAACAGTAAATCAATGCAACAGTAAATGAACACAGCGATTTTAAAGTGGTTCGGATATCAAACAATCCTACTCCACTGTCTCGAAAAGATCAGGAGGCTATTTTATTATACTGAGTTAGTCTCAGTTGGTTTGTGCACTGGACAAACACGGCCTTGAAGATTATACTGAGCAAGTCCCAGTTTACAAGAATCAAACTATAAAGTTTGACAAACTCTCTAACGATGAAGGAGTTCTTTACAATAAGAACAGTTCAAGATATGAACTCCTTCGGGTCTAAGCTATAGATATTTCAGTGGAGCTAAGGTTAGAGGGAAAGGAACAAGAAGTGGCTTCTAGAGTGATGAACAATGAGGAAAAATCTCTCTAGGTTCGTGTTCTATCACTTGAATACTAGAGGCTTTGATTCTATTCAGCTTGGTTCCCTAGAGCAAAGTAGTCGCCTTTCGCGTTGTGTATATCACTGAAGTTCTTGCGGAAAGCTTGTAACTTGTTCGTTAGTTGCTCGTAAATCGCTAGTTTTATGTTCTTATCTTCGATTTGATTTTCCCTCTATTTATAGAGGTGAGCTATGGATAGATCCGTTGGAGACAAACTATCCACGTGTCACTCTCTTTGGGTAGCTAACGGCTCTTTTAGAAATCACGCAGAGTCTTTTCCTCCATTTTTTGAAAGTGGTTAACTTGCAGCTTTTACCAGAACTTTGACAGCTGGCTGCTCGTCATTGGTCGAGGCGTAGAAAGTAGTTGAGACACACAGACTTCAAGGCAGATACTGAAGCTGACTTCTCTGATGTGAACAACCTTAGACGACTCTACTGATTTAATATAGAAGATCATCTGACAATCAAGGAATAGTCAGGCCGTTGTTGAGTCTGACCTGGGGTTCAGTAGTATACTCCTGCTTAGTCCAACTTTACTGAAGGTGGACTCTGAGTTCAGTGAACTGCTCCTGGTGAGTCCAGTTCTACTGACTCCCTTCGCATATCTTTGCTCCCGCCGAGTCCAACACTACCGAATCCGAACACCTCTCGGATATCTTGCTCCCGCTTGAGTCCAAAGCACTACTCGAGTCTTCACTCCATGGTATGCGAGGCGGATAGTCATCGAAGGATCAGCGAGACGGAACTACGAGCCGGACCATTACGAAGGGAAGTCTACTGAGTCTGAAACTCTCAGAGACCAAGGCGTTACTATTACAATAAAATGGTTCACCTATCAAATTAGGGTTTTGGGATCAGCCAAATCTTCTAAATAATCTACTGCTGAATCATCTCCCAACAGTCAGGTCTTTACTAATTCAAAGAGTCTTGTTGTGAGACAAAAGGAAGAGATTAAATCTCTCATGACTAAGTCTCAACACCAAGAAACTCAGATATCAGTCTTGACTAAGGACAATTCTTAGAAAGATACTGAGATAGCTGGGCTCAGTCTAAAACTCACAGAAGTTGAAAGAGATTGTGAGTCACTCAGGAAGAGTGATGAAGTATGGCGACGACTGATGACAGAAAGTACCTAGGAGCCAAGGAGAAGTTGGAAAGTATGCTTAGAGCACAGAGTCCAGTTTCCATTAAGGAAGGACTAGGTTACACACATGATGCTTCAACCTCTACCTCAAAAGGCTCAGAAAAGCTGGCTGATCGGTTTGTCAGAAGGAAAGTTCAAACTGTTGAACCTTTCACCCCTCAAGCAAAAAACAAACAAAAAGTGATTGCACCTCAGCCCAACAACAAGAAATTAACCCATTGTTCAAGCCCCAAGACACCTAGATTCAACTCAGGGGGAACCAAAAAGGTCAGATGGGCAGAGCAGTACGGTGAACCAGTGTACGAACATCCTGCACAATATAGTTCTTACTACTATGAGCCTAGGGTTAGGAGAAGCACGAAATATTAGAAGAAGAAAGCTCCTGAACCCAAAACTGCTAAGAAATCGGTACCTCCATGTTCAGTGGAGAAAAGCACTGACAAGAAGGTTCCGAAGAAGGAAGAGTCTGAGACCCCCAAGGTCGCCAGATAGATTTAGGTCGCGAAACCACCGACTAACGCTTAAGGACCCAACCTGAACCAAAGAGTACCTAAAATTATTTATGTTTTGCAGGTGCATAAGGACCCTTGGATCGTGGACAACGGCTGCTCGAGACATATGACTTACAGAAGAGCTTGTTGACCAACTATATACAAGAAGAAGGTCCCATAATTAAGTTCGGTGAAAACTCAAAAGGCTACACAAGGGGATATGGAATGCTGGACATTGGGACTGCTTCAGTTCCAAGAGTAACTTCAGTTCCAAGAGTAACATATGTTGAAGGACTTCAACATAATCTCCTTTCTATCGGTCAATTATGTGAGAACCTTTCTAGAGTTACCTTTGACGTTGGTTTATGTGATGTTCTTGAGAAATCATTAGGGAAAACAGTGTTATCAGGTTCGCAGAGGAAGAATATCTGCGTAGCAAACTGGAACACCGCTGAAGCTGTAGCTTGCTTGCTTGCCCAGACGAAATCAAGCGATAAGACAGGATGGATGTGGCATAAAAGGCTTATCTAAACTTCAAGGCATGAACAAGCTGGCAAGGGACTCAAAAGTCAGAGGACTGCCCAACGAAGTATTCAATCGAGACAGAAATTGTGAGGCATGCATGAAGGGAAAGCAGACAAAGAAAAGTAATCCACTAATTCCGTCACCTTCCACTGATGGAATCCTTCAACTGAACCACATGGACCTTTTTGGGCCAGTCACTCCAGTGGCTATAAGAGGCAAGAAGTATGCCCTCGTCCGTATTGACGATTATTCAAGATATATGTGGGTCATTTTCATAGCCAACAAATCTGATGTCAAGACTGAGTTACCAATACTGCTGAAGAAACTCAATGTGGAAAAGGACATCAAGATTCAAAGAATATGCTTGGATTGAGGAACTGAATTTCTCAACTCAATCATTAAGGAGTACTGTGATACTGAGGGGATTCAGCACGAGACTTCAGCAGGTCGCACACCCCAACAAAACGGTCTTGCTGAACGAAAGAACAGAACATTAAAACAAGCAGCAAGAATGCTCCTAGTAGACTCCGGATTGCCCTCGAAGTTCTGGGAAGATGCTACTGACACCGCTTGTTACACTCAGAACCGCTCACTACTGACAAAGCTACATATGAAAACACCATATGAAATATGGAAATGGAGAATTCCTTCTATATCTCATTTCCATATCTTTGGTTGTCCTTGCTTTTCCATAATAATGGAAAGGATCACTTAAAGGTCTTTGATAGCAAATCTGATCAAGGAGTGTTCTTAGGATACTTCCGGGTCAGTAAAGCCTTCAAGGTCTTTAACTACCAGACCATTTGCATGGAAGAAAGCCCTCATGTTATTTTTGATGAGTTTGTTACTGAGAACAGGAAATCGAATGACACAAATACTTAAGATGTCAGCAACAAGCTACAGGATCTCAAGTTGAATGATAAACCTGAAAAGATCTAGCATTGTTGGGATGATGAGTCAGATGAAGAAGAAACTTAGATCCATCCCGCAGTCAATGTAGCTGACCTGGTTGATTCTACTGAACATAATCAACATCAGGTAACATAAGTCGATGGGGAAGCCCCTGTGGTAACTGAGACATCTACTGAGAATAACAATTTAGGGGGAACAAATAATGTTCCAGAGCGAAATGCCCCTGAACCTGGAAACTCAGTAGATCCTAACCTTCTTACTGAATTACTTCAGTCACAGAAGAACACCACTGAAATGCCTTACACTCCTGCTGACTGTACATAAATAATTTCAGAAGAAGAGACCAAGCTCAGACGATAATGGCTAGATGCTCACTCTTCTGATCTCATCATTGGGGATCCATCAGCAAATGTAAGGACAAGATCCAGACTTTGTCAAGGGGAAAGTGCTTTATACTCTTATTTCTTGTCCACTGAAGAACCTCAGTCGATAGAGGATGCACTTAACGATGCTGACTGGATCATAGCAATGCAAGAGGAGCTGAACTAGTTCGTCAGAAATGAGTTTTGAGAGCTTTTTGAATAACCTAGACACCAATAAGTGATAGGTACAAAGTGGGTCTTCAAGAACAAGCTTGAAGAAAACAACGTCATCGTAAGAAATAAGGCTCGACTTGTTTCCAAGGGATACTGTAAAGCAGAGGGGATAGATTTTGATGAAACATTCGCTCCAGTAGCCAGATTGGAAGCTATTCATCTATTCCTATCCTAGGCAACACATTAAGGATTTAAAGGTATATCAAATGGATGTAAAGTCAGCATTTCTGAACGGCATACTGAAGGAAGAAGTCTGTGGAACAACCGCCCAGCTTTCAGCAGGGACATCAGGTTTATAGACTCAAAAAAAAGCTCTGTATGGGTTAAAACAAGCACCCATGGCTTTGTACGATACCCTGTCAGACTTTCTACTTCATAAAGGTTTTCAGAAGGGGACAGTAGATCGCACTCTGTTCAGCATCAAGTTAGCAAATGACATTCTAATGGTGCAGATCTACATGGACGACATCATCTTCGGCTGGAGAAACGTGACTATATGTCAACAATTCGAGAAGATGATGAAGGAGAAGTTCGAGATATCAATGATGGGAGAAATGAACTACTTCCTTGGTTTTCAAATAAAACAATCAGATAAGGAAATATTCATCAACCAAGCCAAATACACTCGAGACCTCCTCAAAGATTTAGCTGTGAATCGAGCAAGCCAATCAAGATCCCCATGAATGCAAACTTTAAAATCGATCTAGACAAAGAAGGAGCTTTTGTTAACTCAACTGACTATAGAGCTATTATTGGTTCTTTATTATATTTAACAGCAAGTAGATCTGACATAACTTATGTTGTAGGTCTATGTGCGAGATTTCAGGCAAATCCCAAGCGGAGTCATTTACACTCAGCGAAGAAGATTCTGCGATACCTGAAGGGAACACCTGACGCATGGTTATGGTATCCTGCTGATGATAATCTTGTTTTAACTGGATATTCTGACACTGGTTATGCAGGATGTAGGGTAGATCGAAAGTCAACTTCAGGAACTTGTCAGTTCCTAGGCTGTAAGCTCATATCATGGTTTTCCAAGAAACAACATTCAGTAGTGACGTCCACTACTGAAGCTGAGTATATGGCTGCCGGAAGTTGATGTGCCCAAATTCTTTGGCTTTGACAACAATTGCGTGATTATTGTATCATTCAAGATGAAGTGCCCATCTATTGCGACTCCACCAATACCATTGCCATAACTCAAAACCAAGTCCTTCATATGAGATGCAAGCACATGGACATCCGACACGACTTCATCCGAGACTACGTTAAGAAGAAGGATATCAGGATGGAGAAAATCCATACTGATAGACAAAGGGCAGACATACTGACCAAGCCGTTGGCTGAGAACAGGTTCAGAGAACTCTTAGTTGAGCTAGGTCTACTGGATCCGACCGACCCGAGTCAATAAAGATATTCAGTACGACAAGTCAGTAAGTCAAACTCAATATTTGATTCAGCAGGGTGAATCATACAATACTCAGTAAGGGGGAACGTGAGACAAATACTGAATTTTTAGTATAAGGGTCTGTCCAGTGCACAGATACCTTGCTGAGGCTTGCTCAGATAAATCAACAAGACCTCCTGTTCAGCAGGACAGTGGATGTAGGATCCTGCGTATCTGAACCACGTTAAAAATTGCTTATGTCGTCTACTGTTTTATTGCATTCTGCTCAAACTGTTTACAAAATTATACTTTCAATAAAACTGACTTGAAAAGTGCACCAGCCAAAACTGTTTTTGGTTTGCATAAAACGTTTTTAAAGAGACAAAGTTAAACCGGGCCCCACACTTATCCGCACAATATTCAGTCAGTAGAAAGAACTCAGCTACTGAATCACTCAGCCCCGCGATCAGAAGGCTTATCTGGCACTGAACCCGTTCAGTAGCAAAACTCAGTATTTAGCTAACCTTTGCGTTTGAGGAAAAACTTGCAATCAGGTGTATTCACCCCCCCCCCAAATATACACCTGATACTCGTCTTCAGACCAACATCTATGATGATAATTAAACTTGTGTTTGTTGGGTGATGATTCTATCCTCAGCACTGTTTCACTCAGTGGGAAATGATTCTATCTTCTATACTGAACCAAGCTCAGTAGCCTATGTACTCTGAACTGTTGAGAAGATTTGAAGATCCCAAAACCCTATCTGATTGATGAACCATTCCATTGTATATGTTGTTTGTCTCTGAGGTTTCAGACTCAGTAGACACTCTGCTCTGGTCAAGGCGCTCAGTAGCTTATTTGCCTCAGCACCAATGTACAAGACTCGGTGATACTTGGACTCGGCGAGAGCAAGATATGCGAGAGAGTCGATCGGCCCGAACTCGGCGAGAGTAGTTCATTGGACTCGAGCCGATCTTCGATAGACTTATCTCAGCTATCTATCTACTGAATACAAGGTCAGACTCAGCATCGGCAGATAGTTTTCAGGACCGTCAAAATCTTTTGAAAGACAATCAGCATTGTCATATACGAGGATGAGAGAAGTCAGCTTCACCTTGTCTCGAAGTCTGTGCTGTCTCAACCACTCTATCCGCCCCGACAAATGACAAACATACACGTGTCATCCTACCTACTAAAGCTGCAAGTCAACACTTTCCGAGAAAGGAGGAAAAGGCACTGTTACCTACCGCCAAAAGAGCCGTTTACTACCAAAAAGAGAGAGAGAGAAGAAGATCGTCTCCAACGGATCTTTCTCAATCTCTTCTCTATAAATAGAGGGATTATTCAAGATTTGAAGAACGAGAGAGTTCACGAGCTAACGAAGAAACGAACAGAGCATTCAAACGAGCGTATTTAAAAGCCTAAGTCTTCCGCAAGAATCGAAAGAGTTATCTCCGGCGAAAGGCTACCTTTAAGCTCATAATGGAACCAAGCTGAACCGTCAACAAAGCATCTAGTATCCAAGCGACGTGACACGAACTTATAGCTAAACCTCAGCTGTTCGTCGCTCTAGAAGCTACATTCTTGTTCCCCATCCCTCTAACCCTAAGCTCAACCGATAGATCCATAGCTTAGACGAAGGAGTTCACTTTTGAACCCAATCCTTATTGTATAAGGACTCCTTCACTGTTGGAGAAGTTTGTCAAACACTTTAAGTTTGATAGTATTGTAAACTGGGACTTGCTTAGTATAATCCCCAAGCCACGGCTTTGTCCTGTGCACAAGCTGACTGAGACTAACTCAGTATAATAAATAGCCTCCTGATCTATCGGGACAGTGGACGTAGGATTGTTGATATCCGAACCACTTTAAAAATCTCTGTGTCGTTGACTTACATTCTTTTACTGTTACATTGATTTTATTGTGCATACCGAACATCGTATTTAAAATCAATTAAGCGTCTCGATATATTGAACTTCTTATCTACCGAACCGAGACTTAAAACGTTTTCTCATAAAAACTGATTTGGGCCTACACTATTCCGCGCACTGAACTCTTGCTGATCGATACTGAATTCTAACCTAGTCAGTTAGCAGATCTCAACCGAGTCAGACTTTTAGCCTTTAACACGATTCGAAACGGTTGTGCAGTCTGCGAATCATTTCGATGACGGCATCCTCCCTGAATAGGACTGTTCGTGTTCGAAGTTGAGAAATTTGGATTGAGTGTATTCACCCCCCCCCTTCTACACCCGAACTCACTCTCGGGACCAACAATTGGTATCGGAGCGGGAGTTCCTTAAGACTCTTGTCACTTTGAGGCCGGTCTATTCGAACGGATCCGGGAGGGAAAACGTTTTTCACCGCATATCACTCTACATTCATATCATTATTCTTCATGGCTGATATGTCGGTATAAGAATGGTACCCATGTTCTCGATGGAGAATTATGGAGTGTGGCGAGTCGGAATGGAAGCACATCGACATCCCTCCATGACAAGATGACCGAAGTGCTTGAAGATGGACCTATCGTTCCCACGATCGATAGTGTTGTAACTCAAGTGAAGGAGGAGGAATGGTGGACCGGGAAGAAGATCCCTAAAGACGAAGTCTCTTCACTCCTGAAGAGAAGAAGCTTCACAATCTAGAGCGAGTCGCCGGGAATGCCATACTAACCACTCTTAGCGATTCTTATCTTGGCGGGGGTTCGGGGAATGCAAAACCGCTAAAGAACTCTGGGATGCTCTAGCGCTACTGAGTCGAGGGACTCAGAAGATTAAAGCGAATAAACTAGCACTAGAACTCCAAAAGCTGGAAAGCTTGTCTCTCATGCCTGGTGACAAAATCGAAGATGCGAACGTCGATTTACCAATCGATGAACTCAATCAACGGTGGGAAAGACATTCAAGAACCGAGAAATGAATCTAAAGATACCGAGGGCACCTTGCCGGACGGACCTTGGACACCTTTTGCCACTATTGCGACATTCGATTTAGATGTTGTCTCTCCCGACCATATCTTTTCGTAATTACAGGCGGAAGGAGTTTGAGTTCGACGGACCTCAAAGAAAGCTGAGAGCTGAAGCTGACACAAAGATCGACCATGCTTTCAAAGCAACAGTCAGCACAGCATCTCCCGTGATGAGCAAGACGACGAGTAAGACTGAGCCTTCACTCAATGATCTACAAGAAGGAAGTCTCGCTCAGAAGTATGCGCTGCTCGCTGTAAAGTATCAGAAGGAGAAAGAGAGGCGTAGAAAGCTGACTAAAGCGTACCGAGACACAAAAGGTAAGTCAGAATATACACCAAAAACGCTCTCCGACTCACAATCTTCTGAATGCAGAAAGAAAGATGACTCAGCACCCTCAAGGGATAGTGCAACCAAAGAAGAAAAAGTCATCACTTGCTACAACTGCAAAAAGCCGGGACATTATCAATATGATTGTCCTGAGCTCAGTAGTGCTGAACGCGCAGCACGTAAGGCAAGGAGAGAGAAATTCGCCCAGAAAAAACAATCCTACATAGCTGGCGAAATCTCAGACGTCTCAGAAGAGGTCGACTCGTTTATGGATTCATCTGACGATGAAGCAGCCTTCATGGCCTTAGAGCATGAAGCAGATGAATCGACTGAAATGTGCATGATGGCAGGCGAAGAGGATGAGGTAAATTCTCATGAACCAGTCAACTCCTCTTCACACTGCACATACGACACTGTTTCAGGTGCAGATGGGAATTTGGACATCACAACCGCATATGAAGATCTACTAGATGAACAAATTCAAATGAGTCTGCAGCTCAGCAAGACTCTTCAGGAGTTGGATACCCTGAAAGTGGAGAATCAGAGACTTTCTCAGGAGAGTCAGGTTGCTACTGAGGCCGAAGGACTTGTGTTGAGACTCAGGGAGGAGATAAACTCTCTGATGGCCAAGTCTCAGCATCAAGAAGATCGGATTTCAGTTTTCACAAATGACTTGACTCAGAAAGATCTTGAGCGAGTCCGTTGAAGCAAAAACTGTCAGGACTTCAGACCGAACATGATGCACTGAAGAAAAGTGATGATGTCTGGAGGAACCTGATGAGTGAGAGGTACATGGGCGCTGAAAAGAAATTGGAGTCTATGCTAGCAAGCAACAAGCCAAAGCACTGCAAGGAAGGACTTGGATTCAGCCAGGGAGCTTCCTCGTCTGCCCCAGTACACTCAGAAGGACGGCTTGCTGATAGGTTTGTTCGAGGAAAGACCATCAATGCTGATATACTGAACCCCCTCGCAAAGAACAAACAAAAGATGAAAGCACCTCATCCTACTCAACAGCATTCTGACAACAAGATCAAAGCCAAAGTACCCCAGTTCAGTCAAGGGGGAACCAGCAAATCAAAATTGGCCGATCAGTATGGACCTCCAAAGCTGACACATCCAGCTCAGTACGGGTCATATTATTATGATCCTATAGACAGAAGAGGTTTCAAAAGTCAGAAGAAACAGAAAGCCGCACAGAAGGCAAAGGTCAGTAGTCCACCAGCTCAGAAGATTAGGACTCCTGAACCTCAGAAGCCTCAGAAGTCACCTATGACCAGTCCAGTGGTCAGATATGTTGACTCTAGTGGAAAGAAGATGTCTGAAACCACCAGGGTTGTTAGACAGATTTGGGTTATTAAAACTAACACCAAGGACCCAAAATAAAAAATAAAGGGTACCTGAATATAATTCTGTTTTGCAGGTGCGCAGAGACCCATGGTATGTGGACAGCGGATGCTCAAGACATATGACATACGAAAGGAGTCTACTGAAGAATTATATCATCGAAGAAGGACCCGGATTGAGTTCGGAGACAATGCAAAAGGCTATACTAGAGGGTATGGAACACTCAGCATTGGAACTGCCAAAGTTCCAAGAGTATCATATGTTGAAGGACTTCAGCATAACCTTCTCTCTGTTAGTCAATTTTGTGATAACTCAAATAGAGTGGTATTTGACGCTGGTTTCTGTGATGTTGTTGATAAATCTACAGGGAAAACAGTGTTATCAGGTTCGCGCAGAAAGAACATATATGTTGCTGACTGGAACTCAGCTGAACCTGAAGCTTGTCTGTTGGCGAAGAACGATAATCGAACGGGGTGGCTATGGCATAGAAGACTCAGCCATCTCAACTTCAAGACGCTCAACAAACTAGCAAGAGACACTCTAGCAAGGGGACTGCCGAATGAAATATTCAGCAAAGACACTCAGTGTGAAGCATGTCTGAAGGGAAAGCAAACAAAGAATCAAAATCCAACAGTTCCATCTCCTTCCACTGATGGAATCCTTCAGCTGCTACATATGGATTTGTTCGGTCCAGTCTCCCAGTGACGATCAGAGGCAGGAAATATGCATTAGTGGTCATAGATGACTACTCGCGCTACACATGGGTCATATTCATTGCCAACAAGTCTGACGTCAAAACAGAGTTACCAATGCTTCTGAAAAGGCTCAGTGTCGAGAAGAACACCAAGATCAGAAAAATACGTTCAGACAGAGGAACTGAGTTCCTTAATTCCATGGTAGAGGAGTTCTGCGAAGCAGAAGGAATAGAGCATGAGACATCGGCTGCCCGCACACCTCAGCAAAATGGAGTTGCTGAACGAAAGAACAAGAACTCTCAAAGAAGCGGCTAGACCTCTACTCGCAGATTCGGGACTCCCATCCAAATTTGGGGCGAAGCAACGGATACTGCGTGTTACACTCAGAATAGATCTCTCTCGATAAATCAGCATAAGAGGACACCATATGAACTATGGAATGGCAGGAAGCCTTCTCTATCTTATTTCCATATCTTTGGTTGTTCATGCTTTATCCACAATAATGGGAAAGATCAGTGAAGACTTTTGATAGCAAGTCGGATCGGGAAGTATTCTTAGGATACTCTCGGGTCGACAAAGCTTTCGAGTATTCAACTATCGGACTCTTTGCGTGGAGGAAAGCCCTCATGTTGTTTTTAACGAGTTTGCTACGAAGACAGGAGCAATAACTCAAATTCGAATACGAGGACATCGGTAGACAGCTACGGGATCTAAGCTTAAAGGACAAACCCGAAAAGATCCGGCTATGTTGGGATGATGATTCGGACGAAGAAGCGAAGACAAATCTCTCGAATCTCAACCGGCAGAGCAAGTAGGCTGAGCGAGATTGATTCTCCCGAACGGAATCAATCCCGTGTAACTCGGGTCGATGAAGAAACCCAAGAGGTAACCGAGACCACTACGAGAATAACAACTCGGGGGGAACATCTAGTAATGTTCCTGAGCTGAATGCCCCGAACCCGGTGACTCGGTAGATCATACTCTTATCACCGAAATTCTTCAATCTCGGAATAGTACAACCGAAATGCCTAACTCACCTACTATACGTCTTTGAACAAATTTCGGATGAAGAGCTGAAACTTCGTAGATCGTGGCTCGATGCTCACACCGCTTGATCTAATCATTGGAGATCCCTCAGCTAATATCAAGACAAGATCCAGATTCTGTCAAGGAGAAAGCGCATTATTTTCCTGCTTCTTGTCTACTGAAGAGCCTCAGACCATTGAGGATGCATTAAAAGATGCTGACTGGATCATAGCTATGCAGGAAGAGCTGAATCAATTTACGAGAAACGAAGTGTGGGAGCTTGTAGACAGACCCCAACATCAACATGTCATTGGAACCAAATGGGTCTTCAAAAACAAGCGAGATGAAAACAACGTTATAGTAAGGAACAAAGCAAGGCTCGTGGCTAAAGGCTACTGTCAAGCTGAAGGAATAGATTTCGATGAAACTTTCGCTCCAGTTGCAAGATTGGAGGCAATTAGACTATTCCTAGCCTACGCAACACATCAAAGATTCAGAGTTTATCAAATAGATGTGAAGTCTGCGTTCCTGAATGGCGTCTTTGAAAGAAGAAGTCTATGTGGAACAACCGCCCGGCTTTCAGCAGGGACATCAAGTATATAGACTCAGAAAGGCTCTGTATGGGTTAAAACAAGCACCCAGGGCTTGGTACGATACCCTGTCTGAGTTTCTTCTTCAGAAAGGTTTTCAGAAAGGCACAGTAGACCGCACTCTATTCAGCATTCGACTGGAAGAAGACTTATTACTTGTGCAGATCTACGTGGATGACATCATATTCGGATCAAAGAATGTCATCATGTGTTAACAATTTGAAAAGATGATGAAGGATAAGTTCGAGATATCAATGATGGGAGAAATGAACTACTTCCTTGGTTTTCAAGTCAAGCAATCTGAAAAGGGAACGTTCATCAACCAAGGCAAATACATTCGAGACCTCATCAACAGATTCGGCTGCACATCCGGCAAATCTATCAAGATCCCGATGAATACGAATATGAAGATAGATCTTGATAAAGAGGGAGTATCAGTAGACCAAACCGAATATCGTGCTTTAATTGGTTCATTATTATATTTAACAGCTACTCGTCCTGACATAACTTATGTTGTAGGTGTCTGTGCTCGATTTCAGGCGAATCCGAAGCAGAGCCATATGGACTCAGCAAAGAAGATTCTCCGCTATCTCCGAGGAACACCTGACATGAGTTTATGGTATCCAGCTGATGATAATATTGAACTAAGTGGCTATTCTGATGCTGACTATGCGGGATGTAGAATTGACCGAAAATCAACTTCGGGGAACATGTCGGTTCCTTGGCAGCAAGGCGATCTCATGGTTTTCAAAGAAACAGCACTCGGTAGCTACGTCGACTACGAAGGCGAATACATGGCTGCCGGAAGTTGTTGCGCCCAAATCCTTTGGGCGAGACAGGCAGTGAGAGACTATGACATTATTCGGGAATGAAGTGCCGATCTTCTGCGATAGTACCGGTGCCATTGTAATCACTCGAGAATCCTGTACTACACACGAGATGCAAGCACGTGGACATCGGACATCACTTCATTCGTGACCATGTCGAAGAGAAGGATATCGGGATGGAAAAGATCCATACCGACAAGCAACGGGCGACATGCGACCAAGCCTCTAGCCGAATCCGGATTCGGAGAACTTTCAGTAGAGCTAGGTCTTTGGACCCTACCGACCCCAGTCGGTAAGAAGGTTTCGGGGAGAGGACCATTTCGGTAAGGGGGGAATGTTCACTCTCGATGCTGAATGTATTCGATGACGTAGAGATTCGAAACCATCTACACGAGGTATCGGTGACTACTATGTTCGGTGACGAGGTTTGCGTATCTCTACTCGGTAGTAATTTATATAACAAGTATCTTGCATTTATGGCAAAGATTCAGCATGATATTAATATCTCTTGGTTTGTCTTTATTATTAACGAATATCATTTAATGCACGACATTCCATACATAAGCTTGCTTGAACTCTCGCGCGCATTTAATGCATGTCTTTTCACGATTACTACTTAGGCTATTTTACAAGCGGCTTTGACTTAGGCGGCATATGCGATCATTACCTATAATATAACTTCTAATCTTGACCGTCCATTCTATAAAGCGGTTTAAACTCAACCTTTGATCAAATAAGCTGTTCATCTTCCCGTTTGATATATATATTTGATCATATCTTCTCAAACCGCCATTAGCATACTTAAAATCTTTCAAGTCCGAAAAATCCAAGATTTGCAAAAAGCAATCCTTACTTACAACTTCATCCTCATATCTTATCTCGATTTCATTGGTATGCTTATTAGAGCTCATTCTTGTATTCTCTGTTTCTTCAGTATCAATATATATAAACTGTTGTATCTAAAACTGATACTAATAAGATTCTTATGTAATAGGTACTATGGCGAACATAACTGTAGATGCCCCTCATAACATGGAGGACATTCTTGCAAAAGGCCGTGTCTGGTGCGAACCAGTCATGGAATTCGATGCGTGCGACCTAGACTATATGGATGAGATCTTCGCATCTCTAAGGGAGTCCAGTCTGGAGAAGTTTCTATCGAGGAAGCCAACGTTCTTCCTTCCTCGATAGGTGGCTGAGATGTACCTCAACTCAGACTCCATCTCAGGAGACATCATTGGGAGGTTCAGAACTTACTCCATCAACAATGCTTCCCTACTGCTGAAACGTATATCTATCAAGGAAGCACTGAAGAACAGCTTTGACCGCCATCCCGAAGGAATCGGCACCGTAGGCTACAATGACGACTCAGTAGACGAGTACCTATCCATATTCTGCGGAAAGCCAACAACCTTCAGAGCTGCTTTTCCCAAGAACGCCATGCTACCACAATTCAGAGCCTTGGCTTACATTGTCACTCAGCTGCCGACAAGCCAAGGCGCTCATTCGATCGAGGTCTCCCGACCTAAGATCCAATTAATGATGGCGATATACGATGGCGCTAAGATCAATCGGGACGATTTCTTCATCCGAGAATTCATGATCCAAGCGGCAAAGTTTGACAAGTCAACACGCATCCCGAGCGCGAAGGGGAAATTACTTGTATGGGTGAAGCTCTCGGTAATGATTGAAGACCACTCGTGGTTGAGATCAAGTCACCTTTGACGATAAAGAGTACTTAAAGGTGCGCTTCCATAACAAGTCTGCGCCCTTCGGCGAGATAGGGTCGAGTCCCCAAGCTCAACAGACTAAGCCTCGGCAGCCGCACCTTCAAAGAAGAGAACACCTCCGGCAAAAATATCTAAGGCATCGGCTAAGAAACCGAAGAAAGCCATCCCGGACGTGCTGCTTGAATCGAGGTATCTCCACGAAACCCCTGGCGAACGGGCTACTCGGCCAACCTATTCGGCCTTTGCGGCTAATAGATGAGCGAGTCTTCTCGAGAAGACTCAATCGGTGGAGAAGCGAGTCTCCACCGAAGAACCAATAGAGATGGAACAAGGGGAGGCTACGAAGCTCACGGTGAAGAAATTCAACGCCTAGACGGCCCCCTCACGGTTCCTCCACTCGGCAGTATGCCACTCGCTGAACATCAGACGTCTCCAATCGACTTGGAATCTGAGACGGCGTCTGAAGAAGAAACAATCAGGATGGAAGCGTCAGTGATTCTATCCAGAGCATCCCGAGAAATTCTTCAACTGATTCCGGAGCTTGCTGACTACTCCGATCTGATGCTTATTGCCAAATCAGCAAGACTCCACATGTTGCTGCGACATCAGGAGTGGCCTCGTCTACAACGCCTAGTTCTCCACTTTTCCTGTCAGCAGCTTCATGAAGAAGAAGCGAGATTGAGGGAACAAATAGGCTATTCGAGCACGAAGACCTCGGCTCAATGGAAAATTTGAGGGGCGCAATGCGGCAATGGTACATGATCGACAACTTGCCTCGGGCCCAGCACCCTCGGATGGGTCGAGACCATGACGACCCACCAGATGATTCGAGCCCCGGAAAGCCGATGAGGGAAATCCCCAGGACAAGGATAAACATACGAAGAAGCTCGGCGTCCGCTCGGTATCCTTGGACCTGCGAAGTCGACGCCGGTACCTCAGCATCCACAGAGCCCGCTCAGCTCTTATTGGAGTCTGCATTCGAGGTAGCGCTCAGCCCGCATCGTCGACGTTCCAAGTATGTGGCGAGGGCTATTAAAAGCCAAGGCACTCAGAACCGTGCCCTCGCCAAGGCAGTCCACAACGTGTGGAAGAAGACTGCTGAAGCCACCGCTACTGAGCTTCAAGGGTTGAAATCCTCTATGTCCCAATCAGCCGCCCCTGATGTCTCTGCTATTGTCACTCAAGCACTGCTCAGCAGGAGACAAAATTTGATGATCAGCTCAGGATCTTCCGGGAAGGACAAGCTAAGCTTCTTGCGAGTTCAAGGCATCTATGTCTACTCATTTCGAGTCCTTATTTGAACAAGCCGGCCAGCCGCGAGAAATCAAACTTGAGAACATTCGGTTGGTCGTGGAAGATAAGATCTACGAAAAGATGAAAGAGTTCAAGGAAGCGGTGACCTCTCACACCGGCAGTATAAGGTAGATCTTGCAACCGAGAGGAACGAGCTGCATGAGGCTCGACTAAGCTCAATGATCGTCTTGATGATCATGTCAACCTCTTACAAAAAGTCCGGAAAGGTCGGTACTCATCCCTACCCCTGCTGTTATTGATGATGCCAAAAAGGGGGAAGGAAAAGAGAAGGAAAGAAAAGAGGAGAGTACAAAGAAAGAAGAGTACTCGAGAAGCGGCTCGGACCGAAATGGGTGAGGCCCGGGGTGTCCCGGCTGCGAGCACGACCGAGACCGGCCCAAGTGGCTCGGGAACCCAAGCTGCTCATGCGACTCGGACTCCCACGATATCATTAAGGAAGTCGCAGAGTATGCTTGAGGAGGCTACGAAGATTCGAGATGAAGAGGAAACGCCTCTCCCTCCACCTATTCGGGGCAAAGGCAAAAGATCTTTGGAACTCCCGAGCCCCTCCAGCAAAGAAAACGAAACGATACATCTCGGTGAAGAGGAGGCTCGGATTGCCGCCGATGAAAAGGCGGCAAGGGAGATTCTTTGAAGCGAAGGCGCAAACAACCCTAAGCCTAAGCTCGTGAAAAGAAAATCTAAAGCTCCAAGCGAGAGGAGGAAGAAAGCACGCCGGGCTACCTCCAAGGAAGCTCGGGATTGAAGACGATGATGACGAGGGGAAAAGGAGAAGGAGCGAGAAGCAGAGTGCGAGAAGCGGGGTACATCGAAAGAAAAATCAAGTACCCTGCCGACTCGGAAGATGCCTCCCGGAAACCTAAAGAGCTAAATGATGAGGCCCGAAGCCATATTCGCCCGGATGGACGGTACTTATATAGAGGCGAAGAGGCGAGACGGATCGAGGCTACGAGAAACGAGAATCCACTTAGCCGATCCGGAAGCTCCGAGGAAGCGTGCGAGGAAGAAGCCAAGCACGGAACTCCTGCTAAAGGCGACATTCCCTATCGTTAAGGCCCCCGATCCGAAATCTCACGGATGGCCGAGAACAGACGAGTGGATGCCGGCTCAATTCACTCGAGAGATGGGAAAATTCGAAGATTGAGTTCATCAAACGCTATTATTTACGGAGATTACGGCCGAACAAGTCTAGAGAGTGAAGCTTATGCTTGAATGGATGATGCTTTCTTGAAGCGGATCTCTACATCCACTTGTATAATGCCATTTCGGAAGGGAAAGAGATTCGGATTCCCGGACCCGGAATCATTCCACCTCCAAGAAGAATGGATGACTCAATTCATGTTGCGACTATTGAAGCCTGAAGTGAAGGACGCTGGCGATCAAAGATTCTTACAAGATGATAACCCAGTGACTTCGCGGAACACTTGAAGGCGAGAAAGACCACGTACCGAATGTATGGTGTGCCACTGCCCGAGACACAATCGCAAGGATTCATGGACCGGATTCGGCGGTTTAAGCACCCATAGTCTTAGTATTCTCACTTCATAGTCTAGCAAGATTTGTAATGTACTAAAGCGAATCACTCTTATATATACAAATCTTCTTTTGGCTCGACAACAACTTGTTGTCTAAATAGCCGTGTTTGTCTTATGCTTTAACACTCGGAATCACTAAAGTGATTACTGACACACACTCACTTTCCTTATTACTTGTCGTTTATTGCTTTGTTAGATTACGCTAGAACTTGCTTCTATGTAATGGGTGAAATTATTTTTGCCTGTTTTTGATAGTCTAGAAGCGATGGAACATCTCCTCCGATCTTACTTGTAAAATTGTAAGGAGATTTGTTTACGTCCGTTTAGTGTTAGCATAGATGATAGGTTTTGGCATCATCAAATAGGGGAAATTGTTGGGTGATGATTCTATCCTCAGGCCTTGTTTCACTCGGTGGGAAATGATTCTATCTTCTATCTTGAACCAAGCTCGGTAGCTTATGTACTACGAAGCTGTTGAGAAGATTTGAAGATCCCAAAACCCTATCTGATTGATGAACCATTCCATTGTATATGTTGTTTGTCTACGAGGTTTCGGACTCGGTAGACACTCTGCTCTCCGGTCAAGGCGCTCGGTAGCTTATTTGCCTCGGCACCGGTGTAGAAGACTCGGTGATCTTGGACTCGGCGAGAGCGATATGCGAGAGAGTCGATCGAGCCCGAACTCAGCGAGAGTAGTTCTTTGGACTCGTAGTTGATCTTCGATAGACTTATCTCGCTGTCTATCTACTGAATACAAGGTCAGACTCAGCATCGGCAGATAGTCTTCAGGACTGTCAGAATCTTTTGGAAGACAATCAGCATTGTCATATACGAGGATGAGAGAAGTCAGCTTCACTTTGTCTCGAAGTCTGTGCTGTCTCAACCACTCTATCCGCCTCGACAAATGACAAACATACACGTGTCATCCTACCTACTAAAGCTGCAAGTCAACACTTTCCGAGAAAGGAGGAAAAGGCACTGTTACCTACGCCAAAAGAGCCGTTTGCTACCAAAAAGAGAGAGAGAGAAGAAGATCGTCTCCAACGGATCTTTCTCAATCTCTTCTCTATAAATAGAGGGATCATTCAAGATTTGAAGAACGAGAGAGTTCACGAGCTAATGAAGAAATGAACAGAGCATTCAGACGAGCGTATTTAAAAGCCTAAGTCTTCCGCAAGAATCGAAAGAGTTATCTCCGGCGAAAGGCTACCTTTAAGCTCATAAGGGAACCAAGCTGAACCGTCAACAAAGCATCTAGTATCCAAGCGACGTGATGCGAACTTATAGCTAAACCTCAGCTGTTCGTCGCTCTAGAAGCTACATTCTTGTTCCCCATCCCTCTAACCCTAAGCTCAATCGATATATCCATAGCTTAGACGAAGGAGTTCACTTTTGAACCCAATCCTTATTGTATAAGGACTCCTTCACTGTTGGAGAAGTTTGTCAAACACTTTAAGTTTGATAGTATTGTAAGCCGGGACTTGCTCAAGTATAATCCCCAAGCCACGGCTTTGTCACGTGCACAAGGCGGACCGAGACTAACTCGGTATAATAAATAGCCTCCGATCCATCGGGGACAGTGGACGTAGGATTGTTGATATCCGAACCACTTTAAAAATCTTTGTGTCGTTTACTTACGTTCTTTTACTGTTACATTGATTTTACTGTGCATACTGAACATCGTATTTAAAATCAATTAACTGTCTCAATATACTAAACTTCTTATCTACTGAACTGAGACTTAAAACGTTTTCTCATAAAAACTGATTTGGGCCTACACTATTCCGCGCACTGAACTTTTGCTGATCGATACTGAATTCTGACCTAGTCAGTTAGCAGATCTCAGCCGAGTCAGACTTTTAGCCTTTAACACGATTCGGGAACGGTTGTGCAGTCCTTGAATCATTTTAGTACGGCATCTTCCTGAATAGGACTGTTCGTGTTCGAAGTTGAGAAATTTGGATTCAGGTGTATTCACCCCCCCCCCCCCCTCTACACCTGAACTCACTCTCGGGACCAACAGTGTTGCACATATTAGTGTAGACCTTGAAGATAACCTTTAAGATTGTTATCTTAAGCGGGAGTGATAAATTATAAATAATCCTAAAGATGAGACTAACCCCTAAAATGGCCCTGAATGTCAAATGGTTGTACACTTTTTTTCTTTTCTAAGTTTTTCCTAAAGGGTTTTCTTAGTTAAGGTTTTTAATGAGGCATCCAATGGAACACACGAGTAACTGAACCATTGATATTGATTCATAAAAGAGCCAATGCAACACATGATCTCGAAAAGAGTGGCGACCTCAACATCCAACAAATTCGCTCAAATGACAATCTAGCGGATTCTTTTACAAATGCATTACCAATGTCAACATTCAAGAAGTTGGTACACAAGATCGATATGCGCCGACTCAAGGATCAACAATGATTATATTGAGGTGGAGCAGCTGTATTCTTTTTCCATCGACCAGTTTTTATCCCAATTGGTTTTTCTAGCAAGGTTTTAACGAGGCAACAGTTTCTTTTAGGGATGGTCAATCAAGGGGGAGTGTTATAAATACATTTTATATATATACTTACAATATATTGTGATGATCATGTAAACCCTAAAAGCTCATGAGCCCATCTTGTACTCTATAAATAGAGGTATCCACCCTCATAATAATACACATCTATTTTCCGTCTTCTCTATTATTCTCTCATTCCATAGTTTATAACAAAACTATTTTTTTTCGAAATAATTTTTTGATTTAATTCTCTGCTAAATAAAAGAAATTTAATTTTTCTTGTTTATTTTCTTTGAAGTTTTTCTGCAACAATTATATGTTATTTCTTTATTTGCTTCGTGAGCAAGCTGAAGAATGATAAACAAATGAAAATCAGTTTTTATTTTCTCTCTTTAATTACATATAAAAGAAATACTCCATATTACAAATTTCCAAATTATTCAAATTTCTTTCAGAATTATGAATATTACTTTTCTTCATATTTAATTTTCTTCCAAAATTTCCGACGACATTTGTTTTTTTAATATATTATTTTGTGTATTTGGTTAGTAACGAAACAAAAGAAAGAAAATTAAGTAAAGAACAAATATTTTTTCCATGAGTTCAGTGTATGTGGAAAAATAGTGATTAGTTGACAAAAATAAGATTAGTTTGGGAAATATTTTTGACAGAGTGTTATTTTGGGAATAACTTTTTTGAATAATATTATTTTAGAAAGGTAAATTGGCACAAATGATCTCCAGTATTTGCTAATTTGGATGAATTGGTCCATAATCATTTTTTTAATTTATTGATCCATAATGTTTGCTAGTTTGGATGAATTGGTAATTCTGTTAAATTTTAAGTTAGTCAACTCTTAGTGGGCGTTAGTAGTACCTGAAGCATATTGATAAGTGCTGAAAGGTGCTGAAAGCGGCGGAAAGCTGCTAATTTGAGAATTTGTAAGTGTTTGGAAATAAGTGTTGAAAGTGGGGAAAATAGTGTTTGGAAAATTGATGATATCAGTAGTTTATTTTAACTTCTTAAATAAAATATCCACTTTACCCTCAATGTTATTAAATAATTTTAATTTATCATAAATAAAAAATTGAGAATTTTTTTACATTATAATTTCAATTTTCGTGTTACATAATATTAAATTAAATTAATTTTAATTTTGGTATTATATAAATTTATAATATATCATGTTAGCATAAATATATCATACTATTATATTTTAAATATTATTTATTTGCTTAAATTCATAATAATAATATTTTTACATAATTTTAATAATTACGTAGCTAAGAAATAATTATCATTAAATGAAATAGAAAAAAATATTAATTTAAAATTCAAAATTTCCAGAACCTACTATTTTAATTAATCTATATTTAATTATATTTAATTTTAATAATAATTATATCATTAAACTTGAAGAATTTATAGATAATAAATATAAAATATTTTTTATCAAATTACTAACTAATATATTAAAATATAATTATAATTAAATTTGTAACTAAGAAAAATATTAATTTTAAAATTAATGATTTTTTGTGAATTATCGAAATATTTAAAGTATAAAATAGTCTAATAAATTAGATAAGCTGTAAGCTGCAGTTGAAAGTTGGGTCATAACAACTTAAGCAGCTTCTCTATCTTAGCTATATTTGGTAGGGAATTTCTGCTGAAAGTTGGGTGTTCCAAACACTCCAACTGCAGCTGAAAGCTATAAGCTGCAGTTGAAAACTGTTCCAAACACCACCTTAGTTGTAGGGGCATTTACGGAATAAAAGTTTCAGTAATCAATTCATCCAATTTTTAAATTAAGTTTTAACTATTTTTTCAAATATTTTTTAAAATGATAATTTTTTTTCTAATAAAATTATTGGTCATTAAAAAACTTAATTAAAAACTCAAAGAAAAGTTAATTAAAAATAAAAAAAATTAACTAAATATAGATTAACTAATAGTTTTAAGGTCCAAATCATCCAATTTTAAAAGTAATTTTTAACTATTTTTTTAAGAAATTTTTTTTCATATACTTTTTTTAATTAACTTTATTTCAAATAATTTTTTTGTACTAAAAAAATATTAATTAAAATAAAATTTGTGACTAAATCTAAATTAACTAACGTCTCACGGTGGAGGGAGGAGCAGGTCGACATAGCGGTTGGGGAAGGTGTTGTATTCTTCGAGGTCGGAAATGAGCGGCTGGACGTCTTGAAGATGAGAGAGGTAGCCGAAGAATATAGAGGATGACATAGGCAGAGGATTGAGAGAGGGTGGTATAAGCGAGGGTGGTGAAGTTGCGGAGTTTGTTATTGCAGTGGCGTGCGTGGCCTTGATACGGCGGCGGAGAGGGGATTTAGTTATTATTTTTTTTCTAACCAATTTTTTTTTTAAAAAAATAAAAAATAAAAGATTGGATGAATTGGTTCCTAAAACTATTACTATTAGTGAATCTATATTTAATTAATTTTTTATTTTAATTTATTTTCATTTTAAGAGTTTTAATTAGAAAAAAATTCGTCCAAAAATCTTATTTAAAAAAAAATTAAAAAAATTTATTTGAAAAGATTATGATTTAAAAAAAATATTTGAAAAAATTAGATAAATTTAATATAAAAATTGTATGAAGTGGTCCCTGAAACTTTTATTATGTAAATGCCCCTATGTATCACTAACAACTGACTAACTTAAAATTTAACAGAAGGACCAATTCATCCAAACTAAGAAACATTGGGGACCAATAAACTAAACAAAAAATTAGGAATTAATTCATCGAAACTAGCAAGCATTGAAGACCATTTGTGCCGATTTGCTTTTTAGAAATTGACGCCAGTTCTATTAGCATAATTTTATTTAATTGAGATTACAATCCAAAAATAACAAATTTGTTTTCCCTAAAAAATTTAAATTATTAGATCTGAGAGATTGTATGTAGAATGTGACAAATCTCAATCGAATAGAACCTATTACTGGAAGAAAATTCAATTTTTGTTTTGTAACGATGCCTTATCTATGTAAATTCTACAAACTATCCATGCACTCACTGTTTTCATTGCCAGAGATATTTTCGACCAATTTTGTGAATCAAAATCTAAGAAAATCATTTGTAATCCTGTAATATTAACTAATAATCAATTTTGATCTTATATTAATAATTGGCCAGTTAGCATTACATAACTATAATTGTTTTTGTCAACAATAAATTATAATCAACTGTCTTAATAAGTTGTCCAAATCTATGTTTGTCATTTTGTATGTTAAAATCACACATATTGTTGAGGGGTCTGACGTTACCACAATTAATCTCTTCTTGTCGTTTTCATATCTATCCATAAATCACCAATAAAAATGAAATTTGTTCTAAGTATCCAAAAAAAAATTAATTTAAAAAGTCCCCAAGTTTTATATTTTTAAAGTCTTCGAACCTTTTCTCATATTATGTTATTTTAGTCTTGTTGGTCCTCAGACGTGGTTCAGGTGTAGAGGGGGGGGGGTTGAATATACCTGAATACAGATTCTTTTCACAAACGCAAAAGTCAGCTCTAGCTGAGTTTGCTACTGAACTGAGTCAAATAGTCAGATATGCTTTCAGATCGCGTGGGCAAAGATTTCTTCTACTGAGTTCAGCTCTATTGACTTAAGTCAGTCGAACAGTCGTTCAGTATCAGAGTTGTGTGCAGATGTGTAGGCTCTATTAAACGTCTCAGTTGGAAAATCAGTTTTATGCTGAGTTTGATGAAATACAGTTTTAATGCAATATTATCAGGTAAGGAAAGCAGTAAATCAACACAGCAGATTTTTAAAGTGGTTCGGACACACTGGGTCCTACGTCCACTATCCTAACCAAAGCAGGATACTTGTTATATTTATACTGAGCAAGTCTCAGTGATCTGTTCTCAAGACAGATACAAACTTGATTCTTATACTGAGCAAGTTCTCAGTGATCTTTTCACATGACAGATTCTTTACTTATAGTCGTGGTGACTTTACAAGGGTCTCAAACTTGAAGATTTTGAGGCTTCTCCAACTATGAGGAAGTTCTTACAATAAGAACGATTCACAAGAATGTGAACTTCCTTGGGGTTTCTAAGCTATGAGTATTACAATTAAGCTTGCTTAGATAAGAGAAGGGGAACAATGATAACTCTAAGTGATGAACTAAAAGGTTCTTCTATGAATGCTAGTTCTTCACTGGATTCTTCGTTTGAGTGTTAAGAGTTTTTGTGCGTTGATAAATTTTGTTCCCGATGTCTTTTATGCATGAAGACTCTCCTCTTATATAGTCGTCGATTGTGAATAGATCCGTTGGAGAGAGGTCTAGCCATGTGTCAAAACGACAAGGAAAACGGCTCCTTCAAATTTGAACGTTGATGAGTAGGTGCACTGTAGAGATACGCCTCTTTTTCAGTCATGGAGCAGCTTTTGTCAGAGAAGATAAAGCACTATCGGCTCCCTATTGGTCGAGGTAGATTGGTAGGTGAGACTTGTCAAACATCAGGGTTGACTTCTTCTGAATCATCGGACCTTCAACTGAAGTAACTTCCTACTGACGTTCTTCTGAGTATTCAGTGCATGGGCACGAATTTCTGTGCAGATTCAGTTGGTGGTCGGCTGACCAACTGACTTCTTCGATCTTGAGTCCATCAACTGAGTGCAAGGTCTTCTCTGCGAACTGCGTCGCTCTCGAACTCTAGCCTACTGAGTTCCTTACATGCTGAACTCAAACTAAGCTATTACAAGAACGAATGTTCATCATTCAGCTAGGGATTTTGGGATCTTCAAATCTATAAATATGGTCTACCGAATCTTCATCCCAACAATTTCCCTCTATTTGATGATGGCAAAACCTTTTACATCTTCTATCAAAGAAACATGCTAAGGTTAAGAGCTATTGCTACTGAGTAAAGATCTATTACAAGGAATGCTCCAGCCAACATATCAAAGCTGACTAAATAATGAAAATAAAGAATCAGAGCAATCACAAGTAAGAAGATATCAGAGTTGTCTTATGTTATCAAGCAGTGTATCAGGGCCACATCAAATTAACACAGTTATAGATTGATGAATGTATCAGAACTTACAGAACTTAATACTATTGACATAGTTATAGCATACTGAGGATATCAGAGATTCTACTAAAAAGTCTCAGAGCTAAAAAGCAAGTTAACACATTCAAGAGATATCAGGGCCGATATAGCTAAATATAAACAGAGCTCAGAATGGATCATACTTCTTAGTAGCTAATCATCTAAGCAAATTCAGTTCCTAACAATATCTTAAAAGCAAGTATCCCTATAAAGCAAGTTCCCCCTAAGAAACAATTTCCCCCTATTCATATACGAGAGCCCTTCCCCCTAAGCACTAGCAAGGTCTCAGAGAAGATCAGAGCAAAGACAAATAATCAGCAGGGAATAATCCTAAGGCAGATAAGCATATAAGTCACATAGGGTCAGATAGTGTGTGAAAGTGTGATATCTGATCACTGAAGTGATCAGTCGTGTTGAAAGGAAAAAAACTAGCCGTAAAGACAATGAGTAGTTGTCAAGGCTCAAAGTGATATATGTCATAGATGAGATAAGAGTTACAATACAAGACATGCTATCACTATGAACTAGACTAGGAGAAGGAGAGGTCAACTCGACTTCTTCTTGAATTGTTGCACGCGAGCACGGAAGTCAGCAGACTTCTTCTCCGGAAGTTCAAGGCCATAACCTGAATATACTCTGCTCTATAGGGCCTTAATCTCCATTTAGTCTTCTGCATCATCTTTGTTCAGAGCTTTGCTTGTGATGGCATCCTTGATCTCTTCTTCGATCTCCTTCTTGCAGATGTTATCTTGATGAGTAAGCGGAGGAGGAAGGATCTTGAACGGAGGTGCCTTAAGCGATTTGCCGGATTGATCCAGCAAAGTCTGAATCTCAGCAAGGAGGGGTGGGTTTGCAGCTGTTAGAAACTCTTTGAAGAACGTGTCAGCATCAGTAGAATCTTCATTGCCAACTTTCCAGATATAGAATCTTTTGATGAAGTCCACTTTCAGATGTTCCCATTTCTGATTCAGTTTGAGAGGTACCCAGTCATCAGTTCTCTTGAAAAGGATCCTCTTTACTTCACTGACTGGTTCCCTTCTCCTGAAGTACCTAGAAGAAGTAGGTATACTTCTGTCCTTCACTGGAATCTGCTCCCTTGTTTCTTTCTCAGTCCGCAGCCTGAGGGCCTCTAGACCAGCTAGACGAATCTGTTCCCTAGCTTCTCTTATCTGCCTAGCCTCTAGACAGTGGAGGGCACATGTTGATCTTCTGAGTCAGCAGGCAATGAAGATTTGGATTTAGATTCAGGTGCGCCTTGATTCTCAGTCTTGGACTGTTCGGGTTTGGACTGTTTGGGTTGAGCAGCTGCTGAAGACCTAGACTGTCTGGGAATAGCAGATCTAGTGTGAGTCGGCGCTGAAGTACGGATATGTACTCCCTTCTTGGCTGTCAGCTTCTTCTTAGCATCTTGTTCTTCAAGTTCTCTGGCCAGCTTAGCATCAAAAGTTATTTGTTCCTCTTTTGACCTGAACTTGAGTTTCTTCTACTTGGGCGGACTGGGGTCAGCAGGGGCCTTACCCTTGCCTTTGTCAGATATCTTAGCGGGAGGTGGCGATCCTTCAGTTTGTAGGCCTTCAATGAACTTGGACACCTCAGCCACATCCGTATCGGTAGGCTCAGTAGTAGGGGCTTCCCCCTTACTTGCTTCACCCGGGGTTGAACTCAGTTCTGCATCCTGTTGTTCTTCTGCCTTGAGGAGGGCTCTGAGCTGAGCAGGTCTACTCTTTTCCCCCTTTTTGGCATCATCAATTAGCGTAGCTAGGGCAGTAACCTTGTTCGTCAGTCCTTCTACTGAGGCCTTGACAATCATCAGACCTGAGGCAATGTCTGAGGCCACATCTGTGTAAGACTCTCATCTCTGGTTATGCTCTTGATTAATAGCAGTCAGTAGAGTAGCTTTAGAATTGTCAAATCGTTTGAGATAGTCTTCCACAACATCAGAATCAGCCTTCTTAATCTCTTGGCAAGAGTCGTGTTGGTTGGTCAGTGCTTTAGAAACACTTTCAGACGTAAACTTGTAACGATCCTCGACTGCCTTCTGGACACGACCGGTTGCACCAGCTATTTCTTCAGAGAACATCTTGGCTTGCGACTGCAATATATTTTGGAATTGAGCAGTCAGGTCTATCTTTTGTGCCTCAAGTGCTTTGGTGAGGATCTCTTCAGCATTGATTGATGTTGGATGCTGATCCTCTGCACTTAAGTAGTAAGGTTAGTCAGCGTCTTCATCTGAGCCTTAGTGAACTTACTCCACTTAGTGTTCACATCATCGGAAAGATTCCTATTCTTATGGGCTTGACGCTTGATAACCTTGTTGATTGACTCCGTTCTGATGTCCTTGAGCTCAGCAGCTTGATATCTGCTCTGCTTCTTTGGCTGAGTCTTGGACGGAGTCGGGATGAACGGGCCAGATTCTTGAGGAGGTGGCGGCTGATCATCCTTGGGAGTGTTACCCTAAGCAGATCCTCCTAGGTCTGCATCCTTGGGTGATTCTGTTGAATGAGGAAGAGGAGGCGGCGACTGAGTCTGAGAAGATGACTCGCCCTGAGATCTGATGCGGAGAAGCATCAGCATGGCAGCCCAGAGATCCTCGAGAGAGGCAATATCGGCTGGCTCGCCATAGCCAAAATGCGGAGAAGCATCAGCGTGGCAGCCCTGAGATCCTGAAGGTGTTGTTCCTCCTGAACCAACTCAGCTACCGTCTGCTGGCAGATCGTCTCTTCGAGCAGGTCCCACTTTAGGAACCGTAGACGCATCTGCACTCGAGCCCGGATAGCTATGTCCATGAGATCCTGATGGGCTTGGATCTCTGGGATCTCATCAGCAACCTCTTCAGTAGCTCTGCTCTTAGCCAGAAGAATGGAGGTTGGGATGGAAGAGGAGACCTCAGCAAATGGGGTCGATTCAGCTGTAGTCTCTAGCTGAATGTCCTCTGAGTTCACTCTCTTCACCTTCTCCTTCAGGGTCACAACCTTTTTACCAAACCCTGAATCTTCTATGGAGATAGGTGTTGGAGCCACTGAAGACTGTGATTTCTTCAGTGTTTTGCGCTTCTTCTGCTGAGCAGGCTGAGTAGGGCGGGGATTGGTGATCGTTGTTTTCTCGATCTCAGGATCAAATATGAGGTTAGGGTTGGAGGACCTGCTAATGCAACGCTTAAAAGAACAAAAAGATTAGTAGAAAAAAAAATATAATAAAACTAGATAACACCGTTCCCCGGCAACGGCGCCAATTTGGTGATCGCTGTTTCGCACCAAATAATCTTGCAAAATTTGAGAATTAATTCAGTGTAGTCTACATGGTATCGAACACAGGGAACGGAGGACTAGACACATTATTTTTCTACCTATCTTGGGTTTGGTTAGCAACCACGCAAGTTTTGGAATTTTTACTAAGCTAAGAAATATTAAAAACTGAAAATTGAAATAAAACTGTATTAATCTGGCAGTTGAGAGACAGGTCTAGCATAATATTCAGCACACACGTAATTCCAATCATCGGCACTTAAACTTAATTAATTTCATGAATCTACTAGTTATAGATTGCCGTAATTAAACTGACACAACCCTCACTCCCACTTACTTATTCGGTAGCCGCCATGTTGGGCATAGAAACGACTACTTCCCTAATCTAGCTAGAACCTAGGTTGTTGGGAAATCAATAGATTTAATAGCTAAACAGCTTTATTGATCTAAGGGAGCCTAGTATAGGAGCATACTCGTATGTTGGGCATCTAAGAGTCTCCTACCGGTTTAATCCAACTATTCTTATGAATAATTTTGCTACTTACCTAGCCTTATTCCACAAGAAATGATGGAAGTACTAAGTTAGCTACAAACTACGCAACCTAGGGTGGCCAATCCTAAATTACTAGTTAGATTAAATATATCAGAATTAACCCGAAACCCTTTCATTTAATTATTAGCACCTAAGCTTCATGTACTGTTCTCGTGTGTGTTTTACATTCTGCCGGACCACTAAAGTTTTATAATCATTCGTAAGACACTTTGCAGAACAAAATTATAATCATTCGTAACCCTAATTCTAGCATGCACGGATATTAAAAATAGAATAGTAGATGAGCGAAACCTTAAAACGAAACACGAACTGCAATTAAAAATAAGAACGAAACTAAGGAACAAAAGTACCAATTCAAGTCTTCGATCTCTCAAACGAATGAAAATTCAGAGTAACGAACAAAACTAAACAATTCTGGAAATTCGAACATCAATAAACTGAAATAAAAGTGTTTGTTTCTTCCTATCTACTTCTCGAATTGTAATGGAACGGGATGGAAACTTGTTCTCCTTGGCGGCGGTGGAATCGAAAACGGGAATGAGATGGATCGGATGTGAAGAGGTTACGTGTATGAGGAGGTGATGATTTCGTGCCTCTCTTCTCCTTTTATATGGTTGCTCCTTCGATCAAGATAAACTATGGTTTCTTTTCGGATAAGGAAAGGATTCATGAGATAAGGTAAATATCTTATCATTCCTTAAATATCTACCTTCTTCCCTTCTCTTCTATTCTTGGCCAATTTCGATCATAATCACGCCATTCCAACTAGAAAACGTGTTGCCACATCATTTCCATGTCACATGCCAAATCAGCCTTAATTCCTGCATACTGCCAACAAAAGCGTCTCGCCTGCAAAGTTAAGAGACTTTTCGGACAGAAATAATTAGGTACGAAAATGACTCATCAGGGATCCTGAGCGATCTCCAGAGGACGTTTAGAAGCAAGTCCTCAACCTATTGACTTCTCAACGTATGCTGAATTCAAAAACTTCACCAGCTTCTGATCGAAGTAGTAGGCATCAGCGAATGATACTCTCTTTGGGCAGTTATCTTCGATTAGTATACTGACTTTAGTGCCGTAGAGGAGTTTGCCTTTTGGGATCAGTTGCATGCCTTCCTCAGAGTCAATGAATTTCAGAGACTGAGCTTTGAACTCTGAGCGGAAGAAAGCATTCTAGTTCACGTGGGCTCCGTCCATGATCGTCATCATGATCTGGACACGGATGCGAGAAAGTTGGTCATAGGAACCCGCTGAACTTGTCAATATATGGTTGACTACATATGCCAAACCACAAACCACGATACTGAGGTAGCAGCTGACTTTTAGGAAAGGCAACTTTGAAGACTATGTTCTCCTGACCACTGAAACGGAAGAGATATACATCAATCTCGGATTCCTTGTACCCAGCAAGGGGAATCCCTTCATCTTCAAGGTCAAAGTTGTGACGAAGATGAGCCACAATATCAATCTGGATGTCCTGGTGCTCCCACGGATTCGGGCGGACCTCATGCCTAGAGAGGATGCATGAGATATCGTTGTAAGAATCACCCTCTCTGAAGTTCAAGAAGAACTCGACAACCTGACGGGGAAGGCTCTGACGTGGAGCCCTGGAGAGAATCGATAGAAGACCCGAGTTCTCGAGCGTGTCGAATATAGGAGCCATGCATTCCACGCCACAAGTCCTGAAAGACAGGACGGGTTCGAACAGAACCCTCTTCCCCGAGACGATTTCCTGAACATCTACAGGAATCAGCACGTCACTTACGGGAACTATTGTTGCCATCTTATATAACTAAAATCTGCAAAAAGAAACCTTAGCACTTGAAAATAGAGTTAGTGAGCACAATAGATTTAGTTTAAGAAAATATTACCGAAAGATGAGTGCTTGGAATGTGATAAAACTCTAAGCAGAGAAAGCAGTTGCAGATAGCACAAATCGATCGAAAATGGCGAAAATAGGGTTTAGGAGAGAGATAACATGCATATATATATATTCAGATTTGAATATGAACATGCGGTTGAGATTAATCGGTTTGAAAGAAACTGACGGCTCAGATTAGATGTTATAATAGGTTATGATTACTGTGTCGCCTATAATCTTAGCCTACTTATCTCTACGCCTAAATGGTAAGGTGAAATGACATGCATTTAATGCGCCGCAGTCAGTTTTATGGAATGTCGTGAGTTTAATGAAAAACGACATACTCAATGCAGTACGATGAATATTAAAGGTGGGAAATAAATGCTATGACATGTTGAATCACCAAATGCTGAATTTAATACTCAAAACCTGTCAGCTGAACATCGTAGTCAGCTGATACCACGTTTGACGATACTGAGTATTTCAGCTGTACTGAGAGTAAGTTCCTCCTTATTCATTACTTCCAGGATCATTTACTGAATCGTATCAGTAGGATCCAAAAGACCTAGTTCTACTGAGAGATCGTTGAATCTGGTTTCAGTTAGAGGTTTGGTCAGGATATCAACTCTTTGCTTATCAGTGTGGATCTTCTCCATTCTGATATCCTTTTTCTCGACATGATCTCAGATGAAGTAATGACGGATGTCCACATGCTTGCACCTTGTATGTAGAACTGGGTTCTGAGTGATTGCAGTAGCACTGGTACTGTCACAGTAGATCGACACTTCATCTTGATGAATATCGTAGTCTCTCAGCTGTTGTCGAAGCCACAGTATTTGTGCGCAACAGCTTCCGGCAGTCATACACTCAGCTTCAGTAGTGGACTTTGCTACTTAGTATTGTTTCTTTGAAAACCATGATATGACCTTGCTACCGAGGAACTGACAAGCTCCTGAGGTTGACTTTCTGTCGATTCGACAGCCTGCATGGTCAGCATCAGAATAACCAGTTAGTTCAAGGTTATCATCAGCACGATACCATAATCCAACATCAGGTGTTCCCTTCAAGTAACGATGAATTCTCCTCACTGAATCTATATGGATCTTCTTGGGATTCGCCTGAAATCTCGTGCATACACCTACAACATAAGTTATGTCAGGAGACATTGCATTAAAATTGAATACCGAATTAGTGGCATTAGCACGATTATGTGCGATTCTTGTATCGGTAGCAGCAGAAATGGCTGCAAGAGTAGGATTTGGCGCCATGGAATAAGGGACTCCAAAAGCCGGAGTTGCAGTGGTGACAGACACCGGGGGGACGACATTGCCGAAGGAGGCAATAGCGTCGGAAACAACAGCGGTGGTTGCTAAGACTGCGACAGTGGCAGCATTGTTAGTGGCAGTAGCAACGTCGAATATGGCAGCAGATGAGGAAGACATGTTTCAGTTTGCAGTTTAGTTTGTTTTCCAGTTCACTCCAAGCAGCTTAGGTAAGATGATATTTCGTCTTGCGATTGTTGAATATAAACTGCTGTTACAATGAAACTGGTAAGTTGGAAAATAAAAAAAAACAGATTACAACTTCGTAAGACAACATACGCCCAGGTAGTGCTCTCGCTTTTGGCGTATCATCCCCAAAGATGAAATGACGAACGTCTAGAAGATTGCAAAGCACCGCGAGAACTACGAGCTCCGACGAATTGGACAAAAGACAGGACGGAGAGCTGGCCGGAAAACTAGAGCTAAGATATAGGGTGATCTTGATGCAAGTGTGTTGAAATGCAAATGAAGATCGCACTATTAATAGGCATCTTTCGCCCAGTGAAAGGTTGTTGGTGCCAATTAAGGCAGGTGGACGTGGGGAAGAAAAGTGGAGAGGTGGAGACTTCCCAACATTCTCATTCCAAAGACTTCCAAATAGAGACAATGCGGGTGCAAGCGAGAGCACTACACCACAAGCTGGGTCAGACCAACAAGTACGAGCTGGGTCAGTCCACAAGTAGCCCACCAAATCCTAATGTCAAAGCCCAACTGCTAAGATCCAAGTCCAAATCCAAGTCCAAGTCCAAGTCCAAGGACACGGACACGGAGTCAGACACGAAGCCGGGGCCAGGCACGGCGCTGTCATAAGCGCGTCGCGTGTGAGGCGGTCGGTGAAAAGGCTCGCGCGCATGAGCATATGTGGACCAAGCCCACCACATGTCACTTAGTTATCTCTTACAAAGTGGTAGAGACTTAAATACCACAATAAAGTTTGCACATTAATCAATGTGGGACATTGATTAATGTAATAACTCTCTCAATCCCGTATAAGGTAAGTTTCTCTATTTTAGGTAACATTGTGATTTTGTCCCCCCAAACTTCGAGCCACTATTTATCACTCATCGAAAATCGGAAAGAAATTAAGCACACTATAATTATCTACTCGAAATGTAGATCAACGTCATATATCTCAATTCATAAATTGGATATATATCGAGGCTCGAAAAGACGATTAAACGGGCTGAATTTTGCCCAAGTCAAATTAGCATTTAATGCTAACTTAATTTCCATAATATATATAATAATATATATATAACCGAATTTTCCAACATTAGCCACGTGTTGTCTCGCCGCCGCCACCGCCCGCCCGAACTATCATCGCCGTTTTGAGCCTCAACGCTTCGAAGAAGGCCTCTTTCCTCTCCTCCATGGCAACGACTCCAAGAGAGAGAATCGCCGCTGCCGCCGACGATGATAATCTAATGAACAAAATGTCGTCTTTCTACAACCTGAAAGGGCTGCAGCTTCCACCTCTTGACCGATCTACTGCCAGATTAATTTGCATTTGAGCATCATCTTCCAACTCCACGCTGGTCATTTCACCAGAATGTGGCGCCTTAGTTGGAGCCCCCACTTTGATACTAGCTAGCAAGTATTTGCATCCCGGCGGCGACGCGGCCAAACTATACCGTTTTAGATTATATTGATTTTCAGCTGCTCCTCCGTTTCGTCGCCCCCTTTCTTATGTTTCTGGTGGCAGTGGCGTCGTCTTTTTAATGGAATAACTTTAAATCATAGAAAATGAATGAAAATGCGTAAAATTAAAATGTTTTGTAAATATATTTTATATTGTTGTAAATATATTTTATATATATACTTACCATATATTGTGATGACCATGTAAACCCTAAAAGCCCACGAGCCCATCTTGTACTCTATAAATAGAGGTCTTCACCCTCATAATAAGATACATCTATTTTCCGTCTTCTTTATTATTCTCTCATTCTATTTAGTTTATAACACGTTATCAGCACGATTTGCCTGTTTTACGAGATTTCCATTCCAATTTATCCATACTACTGCTGCTCCACGATTCTCTCCTACCAAATTAACAAGCCGTAGTGGATAAATCATCCTTGAAGAAATATTGTTATTGAAGGTACAACTATTTTCTGATTTTTAATTCAAGGTTTGCTAGTATATTATCTTGCACATGTCGTGACCTTAATCAAAATTTTAAACCGAAGAAAATTGTTAATTAAGAGGATTGCAGAAGTACATAAATAATTGGAAATCTCTTGTTTATCAATATTTGGGATATTGCCGTGAGTAATTTATTGTTGTTACATTGATTTTGTTTTTATGTTTTCAATGTATATTGTTGTGATCTACAACAAACATATTTTTTGTGGTTTAAATTGTTGCTCCTGAAGTAGCACAATCAATATTCCTGAAGAATATTACATGCTCCATAAGAGCAATTGAAAAACATATTTTCAACTTAACTTGTTGCTCCAGAAGTAGTAGAATCAATATTCCTGAATGATATTACATGCTTTTGAAGAACATTTACTCTATATATGCTCTTATTTATTTGTTTGTTTGTTTATTTACTCAATGTTAAATCTAAATTGTTGCTCCTGAAGTAGCACAATCTATATTCCTGAAGAATATCATAAGCTCTTAAGGAGCAAATAAATTTATTTATTGAAATGATTTAATTGTTGCTCCAGAAGTAACACAATTTAATATTCTTGAAGAATATTATAGACTCTTAAAGAGATATTAATATTATCTATGTATTTACTATATACCTCATTTTTTTCTCTTATGCATACTGTATAATATTTATATCTATATATACATACAATCTTAATTTGGTACTCCTGAAGCAGCACACAATTAATATTCCTGAAGAATATTATGTATTTTTGATGAACAATTCACATAATATGTCTTATTGATGTGCGAATCTTGGTTCTTGAATTATTATTATTGTTGCTCCCGAAGTAGCACAATTTATATCCCAAAGAACATTATATGTTCCTAAAGAGCAATTGAGTTTCTAAAAAATATTAATATTTCACCTGAAGTGGTTTAATATTGGTGCTCCTGAAGTAGCACAATTAGTATTCCTGAATAATGCTACATGTTCTTGAAGAACAATTCAAGCTTTTAATTTTGACAAATGTTATATGTTCATAACTCTAATTGTTGCTCTTGAAGTAGTACAATTAACTCTACATGTTCTTGGAACAACTAAAACTTGTCATTTTGAAATCTTATATCACAATAACCTTACTTTAATTATTGCTCCTGGAGTAGCACAATTAATATTCTTGATGAATATTACATGTTCCTAAACCTAAAGAACAGTGTATATCTAAAGGTATGTTGTAATTTAAAATATTACCTAATTATATGGAGTGGTAGCAAGGGCTCATCTTTGAATGACAATTGCATTTCCAATATCCTATTGTGGTTTAATTTCTTTTCAAGAATAGATGTGAGATCCGGTAGATCTCAAAATTCACAATTTATTGATTTCACGTATCATGAAGAAAACTAAATTGTTGCTCTGGAAGCAGCACAATTATATTCCTGAAGAATGACCACATTGTGATATTAACATTACTATCACATATTTGTGGAAATGCCTCAACTTTTGCTCCTGAAGTAGCATCATTTTATATTCTAGAAGAATATTAAATGCTCTTAAATAGCAACTCGTACTTTCAATAATATATGTTAGTCCTGAATGAAAAGGATAATTTGTGTCTTGTTGACATTAATGCACTCTTGATATCGATGTCAATTAGAGGCACGGGAGAGATAATAATAGAATGAAACGAAGCATCCCAGCAGGATTGCGTAAAAATATTAATTGCTTGTTCTCCCTAAAGCTCGATGCGAGTATATGCATCCTAAATTGCGAGATTTTAAAATCTAGTGCATCGAATATCATTAAAGGCTCCCCAAGAGCTTGTATCATTCTATCCAATTATACTAAATCAATTATTGAGTTTGCCCATATTCTAATAAGTATAGAAGAAACATACTAAGTTTTAAGGATATCCGTTACAATGGATACTATATTGAAATTATATAAGAAGGTAGTGATTATTTTGCATTTAGCCAGAAGATAACAAAAGAAAAGTTATCACACTACCACCTTGAATGTATTACACATTCATAAAAATAAGTGAGACAAAACATGTCATGAACCTGAAGTTCAAAATAGCTATATGCTTTGACATGATAAGTTTGGACATCTGCAAGCAACTTTGTTGCGCAACATAATTGAAAATTCATTTGGGCGCTGCAGAGAGATCCTGAAGAATCTCTTAATTTCCATGAATGTTCGATTTCTCGAAGAAATGTAGAACTTGTTAGTACTACAAGTTCAAAAACAATGAGTTCAATTCCCTGATGCAGCTTTATCTTGATAAAGCTAGTGAGTTTATTAAACTCTAAGTTCCTCTTGAAGAGGATTTAATGTTATTTGGTTTTGGGATTGAGATTAAACAATTAGTTGCTCATGACCATACTAAAAATGGTTGTTGTTCGTACGAATATGAGTCTTACAAGAAGATTGCTATTATAATGAAATAACGTTCCCAATATTAGGTGGAACATATGTCACATTTGGATTCCTGAAGTAATCAATGTGAAATCTACATCCAACAAAAAGCACAAGAACAAAATAGCCACATTTGGATTCCCGAAGTAATCAATGTGAACAAGAAGTCGAAAGGTTCACTTTCAAAAGATTGCAAACCAACTTCTTGATGCTTTTAAGTTTTGTATATATAAGAAGTGACAAAGTCATACATTTGCTGCAAATACCCCCGCAAGAATAAATGTCCCTGAAGGACAAGTACAAATGGTAGCAAATGAATATAAAATTCGTCAAAAATATGGTCGACCAATTGGTTCTAAAAGAAATTTTGTGTCTAAGAAAAGGGGCACAACATATGAACCAAAACATGACGATAATGATTAATCAATCAAATAAAAGTTCCTGAAGAATTGTCAGCGTCTAATTAATGAGATCTCAATATATTGGAGAGATCAAGTATCGTCGTGGACGCATGACGATATATTCACCTTTAATATGACTCTTGAAATGAAAAAAGAGGATCATCAACGACGATCTATAAGAGATTGTCAAGATTTAAATAATTGGCCAAAGAGGAACGAAGTCATATAAGGTGAATTAATATTCCCTAGAAAGCCGGAAATATTTAGACCTGTAGTTCTAAAATCCGGAAAGTATATCCCCGAAGGATACAAATGTGTCTTTGTTACAAAGAGAAATGAAAAATTACGAGATATAGAGCAATACTCGTAACACAATATTTTTCTCAAAGACCAGGAATTAATTATGTACTCTCCCATAATATACGTCATTATATTTAGAATTTGATTAATCTACTTATGTCACAAAAGGCTTGCTATGCGCCTTATGGATGTAGTAAATATCTATCAATATGATTCACTAGATAGTGACATATATATGAAGATCCCTGAAGGATTTAACTTGCTCAAAGCATGTAAGTAAAAAAGATGTTGTCAATTAGACCGCAAAAAGTCATTGTAAGGGGTGAAATAGTACGTACCGTATATGATATAATCATAACGACGAAAATTCCTTGATAGAAGGGTACATAAATGATGACTTGAGTTTAATTGAAACTCCTGAAGAACATAATACTTATATGTATACTCCGTCAAAATGACTTACATAGAACAAGTAATTATGAATTATTTTATTCATTAATAATCCAACTCACAACGTCGTCGCCATTAGGGGGAGATATGAAATATAAAGATTGAATGCCGAAAATATCTCGTTGGATTAATTATTTAGATTCACACACTATGAACCAGAAGTTCATCAAGTTATTTAGTGCAAAAGGAGTGACTAAAATCTCATATACCTGTTGTATATGCACCATGAACAAACTGAAGTTCCTCATAGAAAATATAAATCAATTGATTCTCATTAGCGCCAGAAGCGTGAGAGATTTATTGGTGCTAAGAGATAAGAAGTCCGCGGAATACAAAATTAAAACACATCACTCCAAATTCCTGTTGAAGAGGATATGTGAATCATTATGTACAAAAGTACTTGATAAAGTCAACTCATGCCTAAAGACGGAGTTCGAATCAAAATACTTGGGTTGAACTAATAATTGTCTCGACCTGTAGATCGAGCATCTCCCTGATGGAGTTACGCTAGTCGACCTACCTGAAAGGTAAAGAGATTTATTGTATTGCATCCACATGTCTATCTAATGGTTGATTCAATCACTTAAAGTGGATAGAGACTCATTTAGATCTATAGAAGATAACAAAGATGAGGATCAGAAGTTCCTTAATTATGTGCAATTGGAGAATTTGAAATGGTATTGACCATCCTTTGTTATTTTCGAGACAAATATGATATTGGTCTATTTATGAGAGTAATTATATATTGACATATTTCATTTTATTATCTATGCTGATAATTAAACTTGTGTTGCACATATTAGTGTAGGCCTTAAAGCTAACCTTGAAGATTGTTATCTTGAGGGGGAGTAACAAATTGTAAATAATCCTGAAGATTAGACTGACTCCTAAAGGTCAAATGACCCTGAAGGTCAAATGGTTGTACTCTTTTTTCCTTCCTAAGTTTTTTTCCCAACGGGTTTTCTTAGTCAAGGTTTTTAATGAGGCATCCAATGCAACACACGAGTAAATGAGTTATTGAGATTGATTCATAAAAGAGTCAATACAACACATGATCTCCAAAAGAGTGGCGGCATCAACATCCAGCAAATTCCCTCAAGTGGCAATCTAGTGGATTCTTTTATAAAGGCATTACCAACGTCAACATTCAAGAAGTTGTTACACAAGATCGATATGCGCCGACTCAAGGATCAAGAATGAATATATTGAGGTGGAGCAGCTGTACTCTTTTTCCTTCGACCAGTTTTTATCCCAATGGGTTTTTCTGGCAAGGTTTTAACGAGGCATCAATTTCTTTTAGGGATGGTCAATCAAGGGGGAGTGTTGTAAATATATTTTATATATATACTTACCATATATTGTGATGACCATGTAAACCCTAAAAGCCCACGAGCCCATCTTGTACTCTATAAATAGAGGTCTTCACCCTCATAATAAGATACATCTATTTTTCGTCTTCTTTATTATTCTCTCATTCTATTTAGTTTATAACATATATATATATATACCATATATTGTGATGACCATGTAAACCCTAAAAGCCCATGAGCTCATCTTGTACTCTATAAATAGAGGTCTCCACCCTCATAATAATACACATCTAATTTCTGCTCTCTCTATTTATTCTCTACATTCTCTCTAGTTTATAACACGTTATCAGCACGATTGTTCTTTAACAATTATTCTATGAAGATTTGTCAGAATTGGTCACGGACAAGTGTTCTGTTTGTGAAAAGAATCCCGGTAACATTGTTTGATTTATTATTTAGTTCTCTCGTGGATTAATGATTTATCAACAAAATATTATATTGAGAAATTGATTCAAGTCATATATGTGTGTCACCATTTGAATGCTAACGAAGCATTTTACTGACTTAATTGCGTTTTACTGTTATTAGATGAGTTTCTTTATGAAAAATAATTTTTCTTTCTTATAGGCGTGTATTCTGTTTGTTGTCGAAGTAATAATTAATTTCATGAAGTTATTATGTTCATGTTGAAGCGGATTCTATGACTGATGCACACAAATATACATGTTTCATGAGATGAATTACGTAAGCATGAGTTAATTATTATATGTTTATACATGTGTTCGTTTACATTTAAATATGTATGTTAATTTCGATTGTTGCTCCTGAAGTAGTACAATCAAAATATTTTTTCAATCTCTTATAATTTTATAATTGTTGTCCTAGAAGTGACACAATACATGAATATTCCAGAAGAATATCACATGTTCTTGAAGAACATGACTAATGATTTGATTTCTTTTCAAGAAATGATATGAGATCCTGCAGATCCCATAATCTATAAAAGAAAGTATGTTATATTTATATACTACTTAAATTGTTGCTCCCACAGCAACACAATCAATATTCTTGAAGAATATTACATGCTCTTGAAGAACATTTACAATTAATATTTCTACATATATATCCGCTTTTCTTATTTATTTATTTAATGTTGAATCTAGATTGTTGCTCCTGAAGTAGCGCAATCCATATTCCTGAAGAATATCATATGCTCTTAAAGAGCAATTCAAATTTATTGAAATAAATCAATTGTTGCTCCAGAAGTAGCATAAGTTAATATTCCTGAAGAATATTACAGACTCTTAAAGAGTTATTAATATTATCTATGTATTTTTTTATATATCTCAGTTTTTTTTTGTTGCATACTGTATAATATTTATATCTATATATACATACAATCTTAATTTGGTGCTCCTGAAGCAGCACACAATTAATATTCCTGAAGAATATTATGTACTTTTGATGAACAATTCATATAATATGTCTTATTGATGGGAGAATCTTGAATCTTGAATTGTTATTGTTGTTGCTCCCGAAGTAGCACAATTTATATCTCAAAGAACATTATATGTTCCTAAAGAGCAATTGAGTTTCTAAAAAAATAAAATAAAATATATATTAGTCTTTCGCCTGAAGTGGTTTAATATTGGTGCTCCTGAAGTAGCACAATTTGTATTCATGAAGAATGCTACACGTTCTTGAAGAACAATTCAAGCTTTTGATTTTGACAAAAGTTATATGTTCATAACTCTAATTGTTGCTCTTGAAGTAGCACAATTAACTCTACATGTTCTTGGAACAACTAAAACTTGTCATTTTGAAATCATATATCACAATAACCGTACTTTAATTGTTGCTCCTGAAGTAGCACAATTAATATTCTTGATTAATATTACATGTTCCTAAAGAACAATGTATATCTAAAGGTATGTCGTAATTTAAAATATTACCTAATTATATGGAGTGGTAGCAAGAGCTCCTCTTTGAATGACAATTGCATTTCCAATATCCTATTGTGGTTTAATTTCTTTTCAAGAATAGATGTGAGATCCGGTAGATCTCAAAATTCACAATTTATTGATTTCACGTATCATGAATAAAACTAAGTTGTTGCTCTGGAAGTAGCACAATTACATTCCTGAAGAATGACCAGATTGTGATACTAACATTACTATCACATAATTGTAGAAATGCCTCAACTTTTGCTCCTGAAGTAGCATCATTTTATATTCTAGAAGAATATTAAATGCTCTTAAAGAGCAACTCATTTCTTGAGTGATATATGTTTATTACTAAATGAAAAACATTATTTATGTCTAGTTGACATTAATGAAATCTTGATATCGATGCTCATCTGTCAATAAAAGGCATAGGGAGATAATAATAGAATGAAACGAAGCATCCAATCAGGATTGCGTCAAGATATTAATTGTTTGTCATCCCTAAAGCTCGATATGAGTAGTTGCATTTTAAACAGCAAGATTTTAAAATCTAGTGCATCGAATATCATTAAAGGCTCCCGAAGAGCTTGTATCATTCTATCAAATGATACTAAATCAACTATTGAGTTTGCCCTTATTCTAGTAAGTCTAGAAGAAACATACTAAGTTTTAAGGATATCCGTTACAATAGATACCATATTGAAACTATATAAGAAGGTAGTGATTATTTTGCATTTAGCCAGAAGCTAACAAAAGAAAAGTTATCACACTACCACCTTGAATGTATTACACATTCATAAAAATAAGTGAGACAAAACATGTCATGAACATGAAGTTCAAAAGAGCTCTATGCTTTGACATGATAAGTTTGGACATCTGCAAGCAACTTTGATGCGCAACATAATTGAAAATTCATAGGGGCGCTGCAGAGAGATCCTGAAGAATCTCTTAATTTCCATGAATGTTCGATTTCTAGAAGAAATGTAGAACTTGTTAGTACTACAACTTCAAAAACAATGAGCTCAATTCCTTGAAGCAGATTTATCATGATAAAGCTAGTGAGTTTATTATACTCTAAGTTCCTATTGAAGAGAATTTAATATTATATGACTTTGGGATTGAGATTAAATATTTAGTTGCTCATGTCCATCCTCAAAATGAGTTTTGTACGTATAAAAATGCGTCTCACATTAAAATTGTTATTATAATGAAATAACATTTCCAACATTAGTTGGAACATATATCACATTTGGATTCCTGAAGTAATCAATGTGAAATCTACATCCAAAGAAAAAGAAGCACAAGGAAAAACTAGTCACATTTGGATTCCAGAAGTAATCAATGTGAACAAGAAGTCGAAAGGTTTACCTGCAAAAGATTGCAAACCAACTTCTTGATGCTTTTAAGTTTTGTATATATAAGAAGTGACAATGTCATACATTTGCTGCAAATACGCCCGCAAGAATAAATGTCCCAGAAGGACAAGTACAAATGGTAGCAAATGAATATAAAGTTCGTAAAAAATATGGTCGACCAATTGGTTCTAAAAGAAATTTTGTGTCTAAGAAAAGGGACACAACATATGAACCAAACAATGACGATAATGATTAATCAATCAAATGAAGTTCCTGAAGAACTACAAGATCTAAAAATAATGAGATCTCAAAATATTGGAGAGATCAAATACCGTCGTGGACGCACAACGGTATTTGCGCCTTTTAATATGACTCTTGAAATGAAAAAATAGGATCCTCAATGTCGATCTATAAGAGATTGTCAAGATTGAAATAATTGGCTAAAGAGGAACGAAATCATATAAGGTGAATTAATATTCCCTAGAAAGCCGGAAATATTTGGACCTGTAGTTCCAAAATCCGGAAAGTATATCCCTGAAGGATATAAATGTGTCTTTGTTACATAGAGAAATGAAAAATTTACTAGATATAGGGCAATATTCGTAACACAATTTTTCTCTCATAGACCGGGAATTAATTATATACTCTCCTATAATAGACGCCATTATATTTGATTAATCAACTTATGTCACAAAAGGCTTGCTATGCGCCTTATGGATGTAGTAAATACTATCAATGTGATTCACTAGATAGTGACATATATATGAAGATCCCTGAAGGATTTAACTTGCTCAAAGCATGTAAGTCAAAAAGATATTTTCAATTAGATTGCAAAAGTCAGTGTCAGGGCTGAAATAGTGCAGCCGTATATGATATAATCATAACGACGAGAATTCCTTGACAGAAGGGTACATAAATGATGACTTGAGTTTGATTGAAACTCCTGAAGAACATAATACTTATAAGTATACTCCGTCAAAATGACTTACATAGAAAAGTAATTATGAATTATTTTACTCATTGATAATCCAACTCACATCCTTGTCGGCATTAGGGGGAGATATAAAACATAAATGATAGAATGCCGCAATATCTCGTTGGATTAATTATTAGATTCACGCACTATGAACCAGAAGTTCATCAAGTTATTTAGTGCAAAAGGAGTGACTAAAATCTCATATACATGTTGTATATACACTATGAAAGAACTGAAGTTCCTCATAGACAAAAATAAATCAATTAATTCTCATTGACGCTAGAAGCGTGAGAGATTTATTGGTGCTAAGAGAAAAGAAGTACGCGGAATACAAAATTAGAACACATCACTCCAAATTTCTCCTGAAGAGGATATGTGAATCATTATGTACAAAGGTACTTGATGAAATCAACTCATGCCTAAAGACGGAGTTAGAATCATAAGACTTTGGTTGAACTAATAATTGTCTCGACCTGCAGATCGAGCATCTCCCTAATGGAGTTATGCTAGTCGACCTACCTGAAGGTCTTTAAAGAGATTTTATTTTATTGCATCCACATAGCTACCTAATGGTTGCTTCAATCACTTCAAGTGGATGGAGACTCATTTAGACCTATAGAAGATAACAAAAATGAGGACCAGAAGTTTCTTACTTATGTGCAATTAGAAAATTTAAAATGGTATTGACCATCATTTGTCATCTTCGAGACAAACATGCTATTATCTTTGATGATAATTAAATTTGTGTTGCACATATTAGTCTAGACCTTAAAGATAACCTTGGAGATTGTTATCTTGAGGGGGAGTAACAAATTGTAAATAATCCTGAAGATTAGACTGACTCCTAAAGGTCAAATGACCCTGAAGGTTAAATGGTTATACTCTTTTTTCCTTTCTAAGTTTTTCCCAAAGGGTTTTCTTAGTTAAGGTTTTTAACGAGGCATCCAATGCAACACATGAAAAAATGAGTCATTGAGATTGATTCATAAAAGTGCCAATGCAACACATGATCTCCAAAAGAGTAACGGCATCAACATCCAGCAAATTCGTTCAAGTGACAACCTAGCAGATTATTTTACAAAGGCATTACCAACATTCAAGAAGTTGTTATACAAGATCGATATGCGCCGACTTAAGGATCAAGAAGTTGTTATAAGGACCAGTTCAGAAGTGATAGGATATATTCTATTGAGCTTAGGTTAGAGGGATAGGGAACAAGGATGTAGCTTCTAGAACGACGAACAGCTGAGTGTAAGCTTTGGGTTCGTGTATCGTCGTTTGGATACTAGAGGCTGTATTAAGCGATTCAGCTTGGTTCCCTAAGAGCGAAATGTAGTCTTTCGCCGAAGATAGATTCTTCGAACTTCTTACGGAAAACTTAGGCCTTTTCGAGTTTGCTCATTTGAATGCTCTGTGTGTTCTCTCGTGTGTTCGTGAGTTCTTGGTGAGGTTCGTGAGCTTCAAATTTGATTTACCCCTCTATTTATAGAGAAGAGATTAGGATAGATCCGTTGGAGACGACGATCCTTTGTCTCTCTCTTTTGGGTAGCTAACGGCTCTTTTGAAGTATGGTGGCAGGTGTCCTTTCCCTCCATTTCTCGGAAAGTTGTTGACTTGCAGCTTTAGTAGATATAAGGTACGTGGCTGCTTGTCATTGGTCGAGGTTCAGAAGGTGGTTGAGACAGAACAGACTTCAAGGAGATCTGAAGCTGACTTCTCTCTTCCTCATATTGACTCTGTGCTGACTTGACTTTTAAAGATCCCGACGGTCGAAGACTGCTCGGCCGTTGCTGAGTCTGATCTCTGATTCAGTGGCATGCTCCTACTAAGTCGGCTCTACTAAAGATCAGCTCTAAGTTTAGTGAACTACTCCGCCGAGTTCGGTCCATCGACTCCTTTCGCATATCTTGCTCCTGCCGAGTCCAAGTATAACCGAGTCTTCTACTTCGGTGCTGAGGCAGATAATCCACTGAGTGCCTGAGCCAGAGCAGAGTGTGTGCTGAGTCTGAAACCTCAGAGACAAAAACAGATTACAACGTAATGGTTCACCAATCAATATAGGGTTTTGGCATCTTCAAATCTTCATAGACTCATTAAGAGCATAGGGCTACTGAGTAAATATCAACACAGAAGACTGAGTCATTTCTCACTATTTTCCAACATTGATGAGGATAGAATCATCACCCAACATAAACACAGATTCATTCCACTAGAGAATCCGTGTTGACTTACCTTTTTATCCCAAATTGAGCAAGGGCTTGTATTTTAGACTTAATCGATCCACCTATTTAAGATAGAAATATTCGTTAATTAATTAAGCTCACTGACAGCTTAAATTAATTAACATCTTATTATGTTCCTGAGTAGTACCACTCGACCTCATTAACACACCTGAACTTAATCAACCGTCGGATTTAGTATGCTAATCCTTACGAGTTCCTCAAGGGATATTATCAACTCATTTTACTAGGATACGGTTGCAAGATACAAACAACCAGCCTGAGCCACAAATAACTACTAGCACTCAAGATACGTAGATTCGGTCGCGATGACGTTCATCATAGTAGGTCAAAGTGATAGATCGTCAAATGCGCTCAGCTGAAGTCTTACCAAGCTTAAGACCACATAAGTCACCGAGATCTTGGTTCTCCACTAAGGTCAGTCAGAAGAACACATCTCACTGTGATCCATCAATACACCACCTTAAGTGTACCAGTAAAGACAAGCAGCCAAGACAAGTCACTTCTTGTCTAAACTGCAGCTTAAAACGACAAATTATCTTTAAGTTGTCTCAACTGTGATAACTGTTTATATCTTGTCAGTTCAACCGATTTGTGTAGTCTCCTGTGATAATCTGATCTCAATTTTTCAGATAAGTCACATAAGTAGATAACTAAAATAATTAAATAACTAATACTAAAAAGTAATCAGTTAACCATCAGTTAATTACATAACCGCTTGGTTAACCGAAAACTGAACCGACATAATTTGTTCTAACTAAAATCGAAATCGAAATTGAAACCAAAAATTCAGTTTCGATTAACCGAAAATCGATAATTTCGATTTTAATTTTCGGTTAGAGCATATAACCGAAACCGTATGCGCAGCCCTAGTTCTGATAATAATTTAGAATAGAATTGAACAATTAATTTAAGGAAAATAGTTGTGTTATATACGCGGTGAAGCTGACCACAGACAAGTCCATCCCGTTTCTCTCTCTTAATAGTCTCTTTCTCTTTCTGGATTCTTTTCAACTCAACCGTTTGAATCCCGGAAACACTGTCGCGATATTCTCTTCCACCGCACTTTATCTTTCTTTTTATATTGCTATTGGAATCGCATTGTTCGGGATTTAGATCTCGGAAATCTGCGGTTGCGAGCGGGTTTTGTTGAACTGAGCAGTAGTTGAATAGATGGCAGGTCGGTACGATCGGAACCCTTTCGACGAAGAAGACGAAGTGAATCCCTTTGCTGTAAGTTTTTTTTGCTCCTTTTCTGGTGTAGATTGTTGAATGTTAGGTAGAAAAAATATTTTTGTTGTTGTTCGAGGATATGCTTTCTGTGCGCTCTTATGATGATGCATTGTTAGTTGATGATAGGGTTTCTGTGGATACTTGTGACTTTTTGGATGACTTAGGTTGACTCTGTTGCCTGATCTAATGTTTTATTGGTTTGGGGTTTTGTATTTTGCATCTATTGCGAAGTATTTCTGAATTAGTTGTGATTGGGAATCGGCGGCGTTATTCTCCTATGCAGATTGCAGTTCCGATATACATGCTTAGCATATTCAGCCTGTACAATATTAATCTGAAGTTGAACAGTATGAAGAGGTTTCGTCCAATTTTGTGAAAGAGAATTATCAAAATATTCTATTAGGACAGTATGGTGTTCGTGTCTTAATATTGCTAGATTGAGTTTTTCTACTACATCTTTTATTTTATATGACACGTTGATATGTTATGCTGGCTTTAATGAATCACCAGGTCTTGATTTTGGTATCGAATTTACATTGGTATTTTCTTATATCCAGGAGGGAGGAGCAAGAGGAAAGACATCAGGACAGCCAAAATTTAGTGGAGGCTCATTTTATCAGGTGAGTTTCTCTTCCTAGTTTAACAGAGGTCTTGAAGTTCTATTGAATTTCTTGAATCACACCACTAGAAGGATGAAATCTTGCAAACTAAAATAGAATTTTTCCATAGTAGTTTCTGACTTATACTCCTGTGCACTGCTGTTGTTCTTTCCTTCTTGGTATTTATGGGTGCTGGGGATTGGTTATAATGGTAAGTACTGGATAATGAAAAACATTTAGTAAGGATGTTATGTTGTTTCTACGCGTGAAAGGTCAAGAAGATATTATGTTTTTTATGTGGAGAGTTATAATTAGAGAAATATGGGAACAAGCTATATATTTTGGGAAAATATTAAATGCCTGTTTTCTGTGTTGGGAAATATACAGTTACTTATCTTGTAATTTAACGAGCCACCATTCCAGTTAAAGCTGACAAACTAGAGTGTGTGGTTCACTTGAGATATTATGTAATAGATCAGGATGTCTGGTGGCAACATATTCAGTCCCTCGTGTAGTATTAAATTTGTTAAATTAGAATTATGATCTCATCTGTTCAGTTTGCATCTTTTGTTTGAGCATTTACTTATAAGATTGATTTCCTTTACTTTTTTCAGACCAGTGGAAGCGTTCCACCTGCTACCAACTCGAGGCTCTCCCCCCTTCCTCCAGAGCCTGCTGATTTCTACAACCCTACAGCACCAGTTGATGTTCCTCTCGATGGTGGTGCTGTATGTGCAATTATTGAATTTTTTCAACCTGAAATCATATGATGATTTTAATTTTCATGAATGGCTGGCTTTCATGGGTTCTAATTGAAGAAGATTCTGAATTTAGGACTTGAAAAAGAAAGAGAGAGATCTGCAGGCCAAGGAAGCTGAACTGAAGAGAAGGGAACAGGTACTTACTACTTAGTGATTGTTTACTCATGCTATACTGAGGATTGATTCTTTTTGCACTCTATGGTGTACAAAACAATGTTACAGGAAACGGATCATAATTTTTCCATTCTGCTAATGGATTCTGAACTAAAAGCTCCGCTTAAGTGTTTCTTTGATACCAAATGAAGAGGTCGTTCTTGGCATTGATTCTGTGTTTGATTTTAGAACTGCCTCATCCTGTCTATTAACACTATGTTACTATATTATCATTGAGCAAGCATCTCAAAGTGCAAATTCTTGTTTGGTTGTCTTCCTGGGAAAAAGTTTATTCTCACATCATATCCTTCTGACTGAAAACAGTCAAAAATCAAAATCGATCCAAGTGTTCCCTGAATTCCCTTTTTTGGCCATTTTTAAGTAATTCATATAATTTTGTGCAATCTAATTATGCAACTCTTTGCCTGTATTATTTGCTCAATACAGCAGATCAAATTTAAGAGTAAAGTTGATCTATCCTGCTATAAGAATGTAACTGTGACAAATTCAATTGGAGTCTCTTTTGGATAACCAAGAAAAAAAATGAAAGAATTGTTCTAGCTAATGAACTTGTATAATGATGGGAATAAACTGTTCCACAAGACCTGTAAGCACTTCAGAGGCTTTTGCAGTGATAAATTCCCTATTATATCCCATATCCTAAACATATTTTCCGGTTTATGATAATGCTCTGCAGGAAGTTAGGCGGAAAGAAGAGGCTGCGGCACGAGGTGATTAACTCTCATATTAGGTCTTCTTATTAACGTTGCTGAATCTAGATCATTTCTAGTTGGAGAGCTTAAACACTGAGAGGAGGCACACTAATTATTGTTTCTTGGCAGCTGGTATTGTTCTAGAGGAGAAAAACTGGCCTCCATTTTTTCCCATCATTCACCATGACATCGCGAATGAAATACCAATTCATCTGCAGAAGCTGCAATATGTTGCTTTTACAACTTTGTTGGGTATGTTTATTTTGCTCATATGGCGTTACTGTTTCTCCTCGTTAGGTCATGTGCATTTTTTCAAATATGGTGGTTAAATAAACTTTTAGTATTTTTTTCGCTCTTTGACTGTTAGTCTGTTAACACTTGTCATTTGACAAGCTTTGAGAATTAGCATCTGGAATAAATAGATGACCTTTCCTATGCAACTAGAAGTGAAGCCCCCCAAATTTATTGTTATGGCAAATTGGTATAAAGTTTGTGCATAATCAAGTATATAACCTTTTAACTCTGTTTTATTTTCCTACTTATGAATTTGATTGTTGTTTTATGTTGCCATTACAATGACCTATTAGTTTTTGAGTTGCTCTAACATCTTTCCTCAAGTAACTCATAGTTACCAAATTGTTTTCGTGCAATAAAACCAAACATGATTGCTGTCTCCATAAGTATTTGTCCATAAAGAAATTGATTTATCTTCTTTTACTTGTCGCTGGTGTTTGTTCACTACTTCTTGGTGCTTGGCACGGACATCTTGTAACATTTATAAGCTGTTCTCTGCCTAATATTTAGTTGCTTGTGATGCTTCTCTCTATTATGATTCATCATGGTCAAAGTTGTACCCTATTTGAGTATTAGAGATGCATGGACTTCTACCACTATACTCTTTCGGGTATGAGCACATGACTGATGCATGCTCTGCTAATGATGTTTCACTGGTGGACATCAGGACTCTTTTTTGCCCTTCTCTGGAACATTATTGCTGTAACTACTGCATGGATTAAACAGGGAGGTTAGTGTTATATGACTTTGCTGTTTACTCTCTCTTGACATGTTTCAATGGTTTCCTGACCTAGATCTTTCTACTAGACGCAAAAATTTGGTTTCTTGCTATTATCTACTTCATATCTGGGGTTCCAGGAGGATATTTTTTATGGTATCGACCACTTTACCGTGCTTTCAGGTTGGTAATTTGTCTCTTGTATTTTTTCATTTTTAACTTTTAGAGGTAATTAGAATTGATAAACTATTTTTATCCACATATAGTTTGAGTTGGTGTCTATATTTAATTACAGGACTGAGAGTGCCATGAAGTTTGGGTGGTTTTTCCTATTCTACATGGTAAATTGACTATTATTTATGATGAAATCTCATATTCCAAGTCAACTTATTATACTGTGATTATCACTTTTGATGAATCTCTATCTTCCAAGTGAACTTATGATAATGTGTGATTTGATCAATTTACAGCTGCACATTGGCTTCTGCATTTTTGCTGCTGTTGCACCTCCGATCGTTTTCAGAGGAAAATCCCTTACGTAAGTCTGCCTTTGGGTTTTCTTTTTTCAGCACTTTTCACTTAATCTACATATATCTGATGAATTTTCAGTTTTATGGAACCCACCAAGTTCTTTTGGTTCTTATATTTGGTCTTATGAACCTCCCTCTCTTGATGAATGTTTTAAGATTCTAGAGAACTGTGATATTTTCTTCTACCAGTTAGAGTTTCTCCCTCATCATCATCACTGATGTTTGCGCAGAGGTATTCTCCCAGCAGTTGATCTCATAGGCGACCATGTGTTAGTAGGGGTAAGTTTCAAACATGCTTATTGTTTTAGAGTTAAATCCTTTCTTGTCTAGTGCCTTTCAGATCTTGAGTCATGGACTAGAAAACGAATAGTTATTGATTCAACATTGTTCTTGGTTGCACAGGTTTTCTACTTCATTGGATTCGGACTTTTCTGCCTCGAGTCAGTTCTCAGCGTCTGGGTCCTGCAGGTACTATATCTCTTCCCTTTTCTCAATCCATCAAGATTCTAGAGAAGACCCTATAAGGTTTGTCATTTCTGACATATTTCTCCTCGTACAGCAAGTATACATGTATTTCCGAGGCAGCGGCAAGGCTGCAGAGATGAAGCGTGAAGCAGCTAGAGGAGCATTGAGAGCAGCGATTTAACACATGTTCATCAGGTCCGGAATTGGTTCATGTTACGAAGAGGATAGATGCGACTTAGACGAACATATGTAAATCATTTATTTGAAGTTGTGTTTTGGCATATTATTGCTGAGAAGACTTTGAGGGAAAGACTAGGAAAAAAAGGATCTACAATTTGCACCTGCTTGAGTTTGCTAGATTCATAGATTGATTGATTGTTTGTAAATCCACTGTTTACCATTTCTCTACCACAACTCTTTCATTTTGGTCCAAAACTTAGGGCAAATTACTTATGATAGCTTGCTAGCATACATAGTGCCCATCTTCAATTTACACTATATGCAGTACAAGAATTAGAGGCTAGAAGAGTTCCAGCTAGCATCAACAGCCCTTATGATCTTCTCATGTAATGAAGCCCCGGAAGAAGCTATTATACCGCGATCGAGGCCTTCCAAGAACATTCCCTTCGAGAAGCAAAGTGGATGGCCTCCGGCATCTGTCACGACACCACCGGCTTCTTGAATGATGAGAACTCCGGCAGCATGGTCCCATATCTTCTCCTTGTAGCCTGCCCGGGCGAACTTCATGAAGATTTCTGCATCGCCACGGGCTATGGCTGCGTACTTCACCATTGAGTACACTCGTAGTGGTTCATTCCTGCAAGACCATGTGGATACTAAGTTTATCTTCCCTCTAGTTTTTGCTTCTAACCTTCCTAACTTAGGCATTAATAAATCTTGAGCTAAAAGCATATTGATATGAGACCACCTAGACTCCATCTCATAAGCTATAGCTTATAAAGGGTGAATAGTATAATATCCAAGACCAGTCTCAGAAACTGATGTGGGACGCATTATTTCTGACCTCTTTAAACTACACATCCTCGTGCTCCGAGCCTTTGTACTTTAACCATCTATCTTTAAGATGGTAGAAAACCATCTCGACTCTATCTCGAAAGCTGGCTTATGAGGGGAGGTTAGTGAATCAAATCGTGCAACACCCAAGACCAGCCCCACATCAATTTTTAGGTTCTAAGTCGGTGTTGTATCATTGGGGCCACGAATCATGAATCCCACATCGGCTTCTGAGGTTTGTCTAATGAGCTAGTTTGGATTTTGGAGTTTAGGTGGTTTCATATCGCATCAAATATGCCAAATTACTAGTATAAGTGAATAGAAAAACAAGTAGTTTACCTGAGTCCAACACTATAGGCAAGGCTTGCAGTGAAAGAATGGCTTGAATTTGCTTTCTCAACAGGCTCACAAAAAGTAGCCAATGCAGGGTTATCAATGGTGGAGACTTTGATTTCTCTTGCAGAGTTTGGCCACACAAACTTCTTGTCCTCTAGAAGCAATGGCTGCATCCAAGCTTCACCACTCCCTTTTCTTGCATAAATCACACACCCTTTATTCCAAGATGTTAACCCATCTTGGTAACTTAACCCTTCCTTCTTCATAGGATAATTAGGGCAACCAAGAACTCCAAGAACAGGCTCACCATCCTCAATCAAAGCAAGACCAACTGCATACTGATCGCCACGAACAAACCCTAGCGTCCCATCGACCGGGTCGAGCACCCAAAACCGCCCAACCTGTCCACCACTGGAGTTGCACCTACCGATGGCCTTGAGAACCTCTGAGGCACTCAGAGGCGTAGCCGGTGGTGTGATTCCGAAGCTAGGTGCTTCGGCTAGGCTCTGATTAACGGTCTCTGTTACGGAGTTAAGTAAGCCGAGGGAATCAGTCTCGGAGAGTGATTCAACGTCTTCTTCAGCTACAATCGATACGTTTTGGGTACTGAGTGATTGGGAGAGTAGCCAGCTCACAGTTGCTTGGACACTCCAATCTGCTTAGAGGTAGCAAGTGGGGCATTAGCCACTCCAACCTATGTCACACGATTTTAGTACGTAAAGTGCTTGAAAAGAAAATTCTCCCACATTAATTATCAACTAACACGAGATCATACATAACACTTGAACAAATCCACTAAACTTTGAAAGTCAAATAATTTTATTTTATAATATTTAGAAAAAGAAAACAGTCTTGCGCATATTGAACGGTAGGGATTATATAATCAAATAAGACCGAATAAAGAAAGTAAGCCCACTTGCAATTACCCACCCAAAAAATATCACACTTTCCTTATTTCAACAAAAAACCAGCACGAAATTCAACGTACCGGCGACGGTGACCGGAGAGTCATCATCCTTGGATTGAACTACAACATTTCTTTTCAAAATTAAGTTCTCTTGAACTCTGCGGCATAGCAAACACGCCATGTGCACTGCCTTCACGGCAACCTCCAATTCCTTCGCGTAATTATCCGAAACAATTGAATCGATTTTCACACAGAAATCTGGGGCAGTAGAGGAAGAGATTGTTTGGCTGCAGTGGAATCGCAACCGGTAGGAAGGATGGACGGACAGGTTTAGGCGGAGATTTCGCCGAAAAATAGCGGAGAAATTTCTTGAATTTGTTTGAGCGAGCGGCGGTATGGGTTGGGGGAGGCGGATTCCGGTGGCGGAATTGGAGGTGGGAATTGGCATTTTGATGAAATTGAGAGAGGGAAAGGGGGATCAGTGATGAACAATCTTTATTCGGCCGTGTGTGTGGGCTTTAATAATTTTGTATTTATTTACAATAATGATTATAAAACTGCGTCGTGTTTTTAGACAATTACTTGTCCATTTTAATTTATATTTGTTAGTTTCGCTTAGAGCTTGTGTGTCCCATAAAAAAAAATCAGATGTAATAATTTATTAAAAATAAAAGAAACAATATATTTATAACGATCTGAATAATTGAGACATTATTATTTTATTCATGCATGATACATAACATGCGTTTGTCTCGATCAAAATAGGGATTCGTTAGAGGTCCAATCGGGCGAATACGGGTTTTTCTCTACACAAAAGAAAAATATCTTGAGCAGTATTTAGTTTAGTTTTTCTTTTCGAAAAAATAATAAATAAATTCTTTGTTCAGTCAAGAATTATCCAAATCATACATCATTTGAAAACAAGGTTCATAATCACAGATACAGCAAATCTAGCAGGCAGAAACTTGGTAAAAGAATTCCATGTTCATTCAAGATAAAAATGTACAATCCCATTATAAAAGATCAAGTAAAATTTAGAGAGAGAGAGAGAAGGGAGTTGAAAAGATTGAAATTTTTTTTGTGCTTCTGTGGTTATTTTCTTGATGCAATTCTGATATTGTCTATATTGTCTTCTGTGTGTGGAAAGTTGTTTACGGAGTTTCATTCAATGATTTCGGACAAGAAATCTGAAACTGTGCTTCTCTGAGTGAGATCTTTGAGTCCTCTTTACCCTCATAGTCAACATGCTGCATTTGAAATTCTTGAAAATTAAATACTTGGTGCATGTGTGTTTTATTGTACATGATCATGAGCTTGCAGCTACAAAGACACATAATTTGATGATATGATTATTTATGTTCTTCACTGGGAGCAGCTGTAGCAAAGTGATCACTACCGCCGCCACCACCACCGCTTTTAAGAGGCTGGCGGCAATAGTAAGGGCTAGTCTTCGGAAGAGGCGGACACTCGCTGCAAGCACCACCACCTCTGCGGCCGCAGCCTTGGGCCTCCACACCGGCTGCCATAAACCCGACTGGAGCACCGGGGGGAAGGGACCGGGGAGGTTTCGAAAGGATTGGGCTCGGTGGGCGGAGCAGATTGCTAAGCTTTTAGCAATGCCACTAATGCCATGAGAGATGATTTGATTGCACCCATTTTGAGGAAATTGGAGATTGGAAATGTAGATATTTGATTGTGATTTATATAATGAATAGAGTTTACGTAGGCTGCATGAAAACAAGAATCTTCAATTTCTCATGCTCATTGTTTTAAGTTGCGTGAGTATGGTGTGTTAGAGAGAATACAAAACTATGCCTCTCTTTCTTAAGAAAATCGTCATTTTGGATTAACGTATGAGTTCTATATTTATTAGAATCAAATAGTTATAAATATATATATATATATATATATATATATATATGTTATTAATTTATATCAACTTTAATAGGAATTGGACACTAGATCACCTAGATAGAAGTCGGAATATCAACTACACTATATGTTGCTAGTAATTAAATAGTTATAAAAGTGAAAGGAAGGATGGCTTCCCATATTAATTTTATATTAATACCCTTAATGCCCCTCTCTTTTACTACTTTCCTCGTAAAATCTTAAGGGTTAAGAAATCAATCATTGTAAACCACCACAGTAAGGGTAGAACAGTCATATAGAATAACAAGCACTGAATCATAAATCATAAAAGGTGGTTGTGAAGAGACGAATTATTTCCATATTAATTAAATATTAATATCCATAATACCCTTTGAGATTATTAAGAAATTGATCATTCTAAGTGTAAAATAGTCATTATATATTTAACTGACAATTGGTCACTATGCTGAACAATCATAGCACATTGATTGCCAAAGATCAAGCACTCAACTTCAGGTTCTTCCGAGCATTTCTGGTCCGAGTACAGATTGAGTCAACTCACTCACACTAACACGATTTTACTCTAGAAATTGCTACAGCACTCACTTTTACTTCTATAAGAATGGCTAAAATCAGTCCCTGATCCCAAATTACACGTGCACACCGAGAGAATCAACCGTATAGTTATAAAAGTTTCTGAAATCGATCCAAGTACAGATCGAGTCAACTCACTTAGACTCCTAAAACATCATTTTACATAACAGAGATGGATGGATAGTTGGTAAACAACTCACTGCTGCAAAAATTGATTGCAAAATAAGCCAGGCCAGTTTCTACTTTACTGCAATACAAAGTCCCATCTGGGTCTGCCTCAACACCCTCCCTTCTACTTTCATCGATCGGAAACTCAGTAACACAACTCATGTTCCATTATCTGATTGATTATACTAACACAAGAAGTTGGCAAGAACATCAAGCTCCTTTCCTCTTTTGCTCTTTGACTTGTTTGATTTCCTTAGTTAGCATTCTTGGAGCAATAGCCATAGACATGAGCTCTTGAAACAGCAGCTTGCAAGCATATGGAATATGAACCTGCAATGGAGGACAAAGTATAATCGCGAATTCTCATAAGCCTACCAAAATCAACAATAAAATCTATCAAAATGAATTTGCAGAGATTAAATGAAGTAACAATTACCTGGACAATATCAGTTTTATTCTTGCATCCTCTGCACTCAAATGAGCTCTTCTTAAGGTTAGCAATAGCTATCAACCCACATCTCTCACAAACATGTATCCTATACGCATCACTTTGATCAAACAGCCTCTCCTTCAGAAAATGAGCAGCTCCGTGCGCAATCATGCAGTCACGTTCCATTTCACCAAAACGGAGACCACCATCACGAGACCTTCCCTCAGCGGGCTGCCTCGTCAGTATCTGAACCGGGCCTCTACCGCGGGAGTGGATTTTGTCATCAACCATATGTTTCAGCCTCTGGTAGTAAGTGGGACCGAGGAATATCATGGATGTGAGCATCCTGCCGGTGTGGCCGTTGTACATGGTCTCATAACCGCGCATTTGGTAGCCACATTTATGAAGGGCTTTGCTGATATTGTCCACGGTTACATCAGTGAAAGGAGTAGCATCTCCTTCTTTACCCATATGTGCAGCAACTTTGCCCATGATACACTCGATTAGCTGACCGATAGTCATACGGGAAGGGATAGCGTGTGGGTTCACGATGATGTCGGGAGTGATGCCTTCTAAAGTCCATGGCATGTCTTCTTGAGTATAGGTGATTCCCACTGTTCCCTTCTGTCCATGCCTACTACTGAATTTGTCTCCAATTTGAGGGATTCGAACCGATCTTACTCTAACTTTGACAAATCTCAACCCATCAGCATTTGTGGTTAGCAGTACCTGGTCCACCATTCCAGTTTCACTATGTCGTAAGCTTGTACTATGATCACGTTTCGTGTAACGAGCAGCTTGACCTTGGGCGTCATCAGGAGCTATGGGAGAGGTTTTCCCAATAATCACATCCTCACCCGAGACTCTAGTTCCAGGAGGGGCAAGACCGTCATCGTCCAATTTATCGTAGGAGCCGTGGCGCATGCCCATAGTGTTAGCCCTATCCGGGCGTCCGAAATCTTCTTTGACTAATGTCCCCATCTTCTTCTCTTCGTCTCTATATGAACGGAAAAATAGAGATCGGAAGAAACCACGGTCAATTGATGATTGATTCATGATAACTGAATCTTCTTGATTGTATCCGGAGTAGCATGCAATAGCAACAATGGCATTGATGCCAGCAGGTAGCTGCCTAAAATGCAAGTGCTCCATAGCCCGAGTGGTAACAAGCGGTTTTTGAGGATAGTACAATACATAAGCTAAGGTGTCCTGAGGGGAGAAAAAACCACAAATGATAAATACAACTAATCATCGCATGATCAACCAGTATATAAATGATCATCGAATGGAATCAGATAATACCATTCGAAATTGGTAGTTGGTGACATAAATGCCCATAGCTTGTTTACCCATGGCTGACTGGTACGTGTTACGTGGGGACTGAGGAGAGGAAAACAGCTCAGCAAACTAAAGAGCAACTATCGAAGTTGGGATAAGATTTCTATAATTAAATTACCTGGTTATGATCAGGGAAGGGAATAATCGAAGCACAAACACCCAGAATCAAGGATGGATGGATCTCACAGTGTGTATAGGTATCTGAATAAGCCTCCTGCGGCTTATCCTTTGCTGTAACTAGATCCTAAGGAAAGTAAATAAGCATTTCAGTATCTCATGATTACTATCTTTCATACGAAAAACCAGGATTGCTTGATAATTGCTCACATGTATTGTCATAGAAATCATAGTTGTTTCCTCTTCTTCTGTATCTATGTATTCTATGAATCCCTTCGAAACAAGGTCATGCCAACCACCATCATCAGGAGATTCCTGCAAACAAGCGCATGACATAAGCAAACAGCCAGAATCGTAAAATCAACTTTAAAAAGTCAGATTAACATTGGTGTCAAAAAGATGTCCAGCATACTCTCTGTTGCAATGCCAGGATATCCTTCTTTTTTATAAGAAGTGATTGTTTTTCCACAATAAACAATGGACGACTGCAGCGACCATAATCCGTGTATATCCTCAGTTCTTTCAAGCGGATATCTCGAACCACCCCAACTTCTGTATTGACATCGACCTGTAAACAGAATAACAATGTCGGTCTCCTTTAGCTGAAATATTGCCAATAACATTATTCCTCATACTGCAGAAAGCATTCACAAGCAGAAACTATAACTTCTCCTCAACTTCTCAAGTACACAGATTAAAGAACCTCAGAAACAACCTTGATGCAACAGTAGGAAAACAGAACTTACACGTCTCCTCAAACGTCTTAGAGTAGACACCAACATATCAGGGTTGCGATGAATACCAACCCAACAACCATTGACAAAGATTTTGGTGGCTTGAGGAATCACAGCAGGGGATATTTCCTTCAATTAGAAAAAATAGATATAAATGTTATTTTTAGAACAAAGAATCAATGTGAACAAAACCCAAAATTCAGCTTCCATAATGGTACATTTCATGTACCTCAAAGTTCTCAGTGCCCCATTCCTCTAAAAATTCTAAAATTGGATATGCAGCTGAGCCAACTGTAATATACACCATCAAAGCAAGGTTCTTCACCAACCCACATGCCTAGTGAAACAGCCCAAAGAAAAAGTAGATTCATTAAAAAAGGGGAGCCTCAAAGAACTAATTCATCCAATTGACACCTACATAAAATGCACATTTACCTGTCCTTCAGGTGTTTCTGCAGGACACATCATTCCCCACTGTGAATTATGTAACTGCCTTGGTTTAGCCAGTTTTCCTATGGAAACAAACAAAAGAGTTGTCTAGAAAGGAATATAGAAGGAATAACAAGAAGCATCGACTACCAAGATATCTGTAGGAGATCACCCCCAATGCACCAGCAAAACATTTAAGGAAAGCAAAAAAAGGGCGGCTACCTTCACGGCCTATAGGAGAGTTGAGCCTTCGCAAATGTGACAAGGTAGAGGCATAAGTCAAGCGATTTAACACCTGCAACATTTCAATCACAAGAATCATTCTAACTTAGCACTGGATTCGGACCACAGCGCGTATAAAGAACGGCTTGCACGGGTGGTGAGTGCTCAACCTGAGATACTCCAGCTCTTGTACCAGCTGCATTTGCTTGGCCCCAGTTACCAGTGGCAAGTGAGTATTTTAAGCCACTGGTAATAGTTTTGGCTTTTATTGCAAATTGTAAATTCACATCCTTGCCATTGTCCACACACTGTCAGTTTACAGAAACAAGTTAATATATCAAAACAAAAAGTCATCTGCATGCTATCTAATTGACAATAAAGGATAGAATGTAGCAAAACCTTCTGAACATAAGACCTAACATCCCTGGTCAATTTTCTGAATAGCTGCAGCATAAAGAGAAGATCAAACTTCACATCAACACCTCTTTTCTAAGGTCTGATAACTACAGTCAATGAAAACAAAAAAGAGACCATTCGGAAGAGGCCACCCAGCAAAGGACCAGCAAGATCCTGCCTTTTATTTCCATAGTGGTCTCTATCATCCTCCGCCCTCCGGCCTAGTGCACATAGCAGAAGCCGATGGATGATATACCTGGAGACATCAGAAGTTGGGAATTGTTTAATAGCAGCGACCACACACTTGTCAATAGGGTATAACAGGAGAATGGCGTACCCAAAATAATAAGCTTTCTTTGTCTCACAATACTCCCCAATGCCAACATGAGGAAGCATTTCTTTTTGAAGAATATCTTTGGCATACCTGCATAAAGTTTATATGTATAATTTATATGTGAAAACAATAAGATCAAGTATAACGATTTCAGCAACACAAACTTGATTCTTTTCTCTTTGGTGACACCAACTGTGGCTCCTCTTTTCCCAATGTAGTCCAGAGCAACCTGCATTTTATATACAAGTATTAGACAACTGCAACACCAATAAAAGGAATGTTGAGATTTATAAAGCATCTCCATGCATGATTCAGATAACTCTAAACAGAGTTGACAGGAAAATCAATGAAGTGCTGCAAGACTAGAGAATAGAAAATGAAGAACTTTGGTTGAATTTGGACATGATCAAAGCATTCAGAATAATTTGACTTTAGAGCTTCATTTTGTGATGGATCCATGCTCCCCTCTCACCTCAACCCAAAAGGATAAAATAAAATAAAAAAGAAGAAAAGAAATGTAAATCCCTACAAGGCTTCAACTAGAGGAGAAATTACAAACCCCGCACGGTACGTTTTGTCAGCTAATTTCCAGAACAATTATCCTAGGATATTCAAGCCACAAACTAAGTTTCTGACCGAAGGAAGCAGAATAATTAACAGGTTTTGCAACATCAAACAACCAAATGTGAAGCAACCACAAAGATTATAAGCAGAAAAGCGAAACTGATGTAACAATGTATTACGGATACCTGTTGATTTTGGATAACAAATGCTTCTTCCAAGGATGGCCGAAGCAGTTCCATCATTTGAGTATCTTGAAAATTGTAGCAGATGTGTTCCAATATATCTTTATCGGCAACGAATCCTAGGGCTCGAAACACAATAATTATAGGAATCTCAATGCGTATGTATGGCAGGGTGGCACGTATATATTGGCCTGAAGAACCCTGCAAGTAGAAAAGCAAATGAGTGAAAAGTCCATGTTTCATATGATGATATCTAATGCTTTATTTCAAATGTTATTACCCCTTTGGCACTAGCGCGAGAAAGCATCCGGACAAACATGGTACTAGGTGGCCTATTTTGTGATTCTGCCATGGACCTGACTTCAGCCACAAAAGCATACTTGTTTGGTTGCCTCTTTTTAAACACATAGACATGATTTGTGCTCATCTTCTCCTGGGCAATCAACACCTTTTCACTACCGTTGATGATGAAATAACCACCCTGGTCATAAGGACACTCTCCTAGTTCTGTCAAGTCTTTCTCAGAATTCTGATATAGCGTGCAATAACTTGACCTCAGCATTATAGGAACCTAGTTAACAAGCAAAAAGGAGGTGTTAGAAAAAAAAACTGATACGTGAAAACCTCCCTCATCACCATAAAAATACCTTTCCAATAAAGACTTTTGTGAAATCCTGAGTCTCAGTAACTTCCTCGCCATCATGTCCTTTCTTTATGACTCTCTTGGAAACATCAACATACAATGGAGCTGAATATGTCAAGTTTCTTAGCCTTGCAGCCTTGGGAAACAATGTAGCTGTTTCTCCATCAGATTCCGTCATCATGGGTTTACTGAGGTATATCTGACCAAAACAGATTTTGTATATGGTCTGCACAAGCCAGGAAAACAAGGTATATTAGATTCTAATTTCGGGAAGTATCAAAAATTCATTTGTTTGCAAGCAAAATGTGAAAATGATGCTCAAAACTGTCACCGAGCTCCTATTACTAAATTACTAAGAAATTGTATAGACCTCCATCAACTATCTTACAAAATGACAGTTCAAAAATAAGTCCAAATGCGTCATTACTTCATCAATTTTCCGAACTTATTTTTTGAAGTCCAAAAAAAAAAAATCATCTCCAATCACGCTTGTCTAGTATCAGCATCAATACATGCCTGTAGAAAGCAAGATTCATCGGTCCAGACACTGAACCAGATATATAAACTAAAGCTTACAGCTCCTCAAGTTCTTGGGTACTAGTGACTAAATACCACATTAGGACTGAAGGACAGAAGGAAAATATCTGGAATCGATCACAAAATTCACCACTCACAAGAAAACCCTACTTGAAGCCCAAATTTACATTAGGGCCTAAATGTCCTTCTGCACCCTTTTTTTCCTTAATCCAGATCTTGCAGTTTCAAGGTCAAGCCAATTAATCACTATAATGTTCTCACGCTCGACCAACTAACTCGATAACTTAGAAAATATGCCTTAAACCCCTGAGATCAATATTGCTTCAAATTCTCAACCAAACAAAACTCAGAAACCCTAACCACTCCAATTCAAAAGCAACAACAACCACAGAGCTAATCAACCTCCACGAAGTCCGGCTGGTTGCCGGGGTTGTGCTGCGACTCGGGGCGGATCTCAATGTCGGCCGACTCATCAACAATCTCTTGCATCGTGTTCTGAATGAACTCATCGAACGAGTCGAGCTGCTGCCGCACCAGACCCTTCTCCTCGAAGTAAGCGCTGATGACCGCCCACGCGTCCTCCTGCGTGATATCCTCCTCGCCCTCCCCGTCTCCGCCGTCATAATCGTCGCCGTCGTTGTACCCCTGCTCCTCCTGCTCGTACTCATCTTCCAAATCCATTTTTGTCAAGTCTATTTCACCAATTAATCGTCAAATTGATCGAAACGTAGCTGAATTCAAAACCCCTCGATTTGGGGGAGAGGCAGTCAGAGGAAATATAGTGAGAGGCGGTAGGTCTTTTTATAGGTGAAAATAGTAGGGCGTTGATATCGTGCGGCGGCGGTCTTGGTACACCCCTAGACTGTTTTTTTATTTATTTTACTCGCTGTGATTGGATTTATAAAAATGAGTGTCTATAATTCAAAATAAAGTCTCTAAATCAAATAATTTCATTTAATTTATAAACATTAACTATAAGAAGGCGGATCCACGAGAGATGAACTTGCAATTTTTGTAATTTTGTGAATGGAATAATAATGTTTTTAAAAATATACATACAAAAAAAAAATCATTTTTTTTAGAATGTACACCTTACTTATATTCGTTCCTGGTTACTAGATATATTCACTTGAAATTATGTTGATAAATATATCAAACAATTTTGAACGTTATTTCAGTTTCGTTTAAAAAAAAAAATCTGAACTCCTCCCGAAAATGAAATAGAGTAGATGAACACAAAATATCAAATATTCAGAGTTCACATACACATTTAAAGCTTGGGTTTGTATAGAGAAACATAAAGTGAATTTTTCTTTTATGAAAAATGCTTTTAATTGAGAATTGATAAGATTAGTTATGGTTGACTAAACAGGTTGGTTAGTTGAAGCATAACCAATGCTCATGCCAACACTTGTTTATTACATCTGTCCCATGTTAACTCCAATTGGCTGTGCACAAAATTAGCAACAAAGTAACATGATTTTAGAGCAAGTGATTAGGTAACTAAGAAGATAGGCAAGCAAGACAAAGGGGCACCTCCCACTCACCCGCCTTTACTAACTCATCAATCTTTAAACCCCTTATATTAACTTCATTACACACATCATATCTTAACTAGTCATGAGTTTGTCCAAGATTCTTCCTATGGTTGTACTGAGGCTCCTTGCCTTGGGAGCCTCTGTTTCTGCAGCTGTGGTCATGGCTACCAGCCAGAGAGTCAAGTCTTCGTCATGAAGTTCGACGCCAGATACACTAACTCCCCAGCGTTCAACTGAGTTATGTGTCATCAAATACAGTCTCGCAAAAGCTACACTTGGTCTATAATGTGTATGATTGTGCAGGTACTTCGTGGTGATCAATGCGATTGCAAGAGGGTACACTCTCGTCCTGCTCTTTTTCCCTTCAAACAAGTCGTGTGGATCTGGTAAAAACACAACCACATAAGCACTTTTCTTTATTACGATATATTTAAGTTTAGTAAACCGCCCCGAAGAAATGCGTAAAACTACCATATATTTTTTTGTTGTTGTTCAAATACCATGTGCAAAAGATTATGTTTTTGCCCTTTTTATAGCAAAATTTCGAACTCAAGGGGTATTTTGTGCAATATTATTTAAGAACACACGGTATATATATAAGTCTAGTAAACTATTCAGGTTAAATTACGTAAAACTAGCATGTGTTCATTTTTTGCACCAAATACGGTGTGTTCTTAACCATGTTGCACGAAATACACTATGCAAAAAGATAATAGATTATATTTTTGCCCTTTTGTTGTATAACAAATTTTTGAACACATGCGGTATTTCGTGCAATATAACTTAAGAATACAGTATATTTCGCGCCAAAAAACGAATGTAGGGCATTTCACTCAAATTATTAAGAACACAGCCACAGTGTATTTGGTGCAAAAAAAATGAATAGATGGTACTTTTACGCAAGTTTGGAACACGGAGCAGTTTTTTGCACTTTCCCCTATTTCTCATACACTTGTCTGAAAATGCACAGATCATGCCATTGCTATTGGTTTCAAGCATATCAGCATGTGCGGCACTAGGGAAAGTGGGAAAGAGTGGCAATAGTCATGCAGGTTGGCTACCTATTTGTGGGCAAGTGCCTCGACTTCTTCAGCTTTAGCACAGTTGAATGGATACCCTATCGGAGCTCCTTGCATGTATGCTTTACAAGCAAGTAAGATTTTCTTGCAGTGGATACTGAACTGCTCATCCACGAGTGATTCAAAATGCTGTTCAAGTTTTAAAAAAAATTGAGTTAAGTTTCAGAATATTTGTTCTTCAAATAGAAGGTAATAATAAACCTTCATCTGGTGAAGCAAAAAGTCTGCTTCTTGAAAACAGTGTGAAAGAAAGCTGCACATAATTGTAATCACCTTAAAATACCCAAATAAAAAATAAAATGAAGAAAAATCTAAGATACCTCTAATAATTATCAAGTTATGATAAGGATTATGATCATCTGTTACATAATATTTCAGAGCTGTAACTCAGACCCCTAAATGCTTCAGTTTATACATCTTAACTCTTGGATGAATCATGAATGTGGTGATATTTTCTCTACAAGAATCTAAACAAATTAACAACTACCATGACGATTTATTTCTTCCAAAAAATCATCTACTCCTCCAGATTCATCATTATAGCTTCAAGAAATTGATAATAAGTTGTTATTATATCATTCTCAACTAAATGTAAATGGCTTACCTTAGGAGGCTTGCGTAGAAAGTATAGCATGGATTTGCAGCTAAGAAGAAACACATTTTCATTGTAGCTGAAGGAGTTCTTCTGGCCCTCGGCTTCGCCTCCTTGTGTATCATACCCAGCCTCATTATAATAAGGCTTTTCGTAGAGCACGAGGGCCTGGAGGGAGAGTAGGAGTTGAACTGTTGAAGGATAGTCGAGGATGCCGGATTCCAAACTTCACTCTCGGACCTTTCATGAGGCTGAGGCAGACCTTTCCGGATTCGTACAAGTTGGGATTGATGCGAAGTCCGCCGGAATTATAGTAAACCATCTGCAAGATTTTCATGTTCATTAGCATCATATGATTTTTCATCATGTTCTAGAAAATAAATATGTTTAAAAGATTATGGGAAAACTATACTTACGGGTGGTTCATTCGGATACTGTGGAGGAAGATAGATATCAAAGAAGAACAAGCCGTCATGGTACGGAGTCCCATCCGTGCCCACAATTGCAGCTCGGAGCAGATGCGTTTTTTCCTCTTAGACACGCACATAGATGGTTTCTGTTAATATTTTGAAACCTCCGTTTAGTCAAATACCAAATAATAAATCAAAGAAATTCTAGACAAAATACCACTAAAATTTGGATCGTGATTCGCTAAGGTGCTCACCGGAAGGTCTCTTTCGAGAATGCTCCATTCTTGGTTAACCTTCTTTAACCAGCCTCTTTTCCCCTGAATGTATCAAAAGATAAGGCTTACACCACTGTTGGACAATAAATATTCGTATTTTAACGATGAAAGATTCTAATGTCTAACCTGGAGAGATTGCAGGTCCATCCCAGATTCGTTGAAAAAGTGGTGATCCAAGCAATCATTAACCATATCAAACAATATCTTTTGACCCTGTAAAACAAGACTTGCTCAGTATAATCACAAGTAAAAGTTTGTCCTGCGAACAAACTAACTGAGACTAACTCAGTATAATAAAATAGTGTCATGTTTTGTTCGGGAAGAGTGGAAGTAGGATCCTGCGTATCCGAACCACTTTAAAAATTGTTGTGTCGTTTAACTGTTGCATGATATAAACTGCTCATACTGAAAATATCTTTATAAAATCATACAACTGCTTTTTCATTACAAAGCTAAAACATCGTACTAATCTACTGAACAACTTTAATAAACAAATGTTTTCGAACCAAACTGAATCGGGCCTACACATTTCCGCACGCTACTGAACAACCGCTGAACGCTCCTAAATTCTGACATCAGTCAGCTAGCAGAGCTCAGTACTGTCAGTCACTCTGTCCGCACGATCAAGATTAGCTTGCTTGGTCTAGTGAATCTATTCAGTAGACATCTTCCGTGAACGGACTGATCGTGTTTTGAGTTTGAGAAAAAGGTTTTCAGGTGTATTCCTCCCCCCCCCTAAACCTGAACGTTTGACTCGGGACCAACAAATTCCCTTCTCGGTCCTAAAAACTATCTCCCCCAAGTTGAAGTAGTACTCGGGGTGCTCAAAAAGCTCGTAAGCTCTAACAATCTCCTCCGATTCTTCATCCTTAGTGTCAAGTAGGTCCGGAGATGACTTGCACCATTTCACTTTCACCGTACGTTCCTTCGGATCGACACTTCTTATAATTCTCCATCTCGGACACCTAGAAGCGTGTGAGTCATCATCTTACGTTTTCTAACACAAATACATCAGGCCAAAAATCATGAGCATCCACAACATTCACGGGGAAGACTAAACGCGAATCTAAGCATGACGATCTGCTACCGTCCTGCCAAAGGACATCGAGTTCAATCTTCATCTTTATGATTACACCAATGTTTTGTAAATTAGGACAGGGATCCTCTCTACTAATTAACAGTTCCGGTCGTTTCTGCTCCACCGGAACAACACACCAATTGCCGAGCTGCCAATTTATCCGAGGGTCACTAGGCAGCACGGACAAGTTCTTGAAATCCTGCAAGCAAGACGGCGTGGGTCCATTCTCAGCACAGCAAAGCCAATCAACATATACAAACCCAGGATCCACATTGCAGATTGTACCTTGTTCTTGTCTCATTTCTTATACCACATAACCAATGAGAGGGCCTTGAAATGGATGACTCAACACGAACTCTTTGACCGGGATAAAAAGGATATGGTACATCTTCACTTCAGTCTGAAGATAGCGCAATAATCCTCTCGGGACCTTCAGCACTCAACCGGCACTTCGTCCCGTCATCGAGCACAACGGTGACACTATCAACGACCTTTTCGACTTTTCCAAGCCACGACCCGTATATCACGCAGTCCCCAATAGAAACTGATCGAGTTTTCTGAAGACCCCGTGAATTGATGTTTTGTATTTTAGTACTGAATATAGTTTCCATGTCCACAGACATGTTGACGTTGAAAACCATTCCCATCTGTCTTAACGGATCTGACACCAAGCAAACTACGTCGCCATTCAAGAACTCTCTCTTGAACGTGAGAAGATCTTCTAGCTTTTGGATGGACTCTTCAAGCGACGAGAAGATGGTACAGGCCTGCAGGCCGTATAGGAACTTGATGTCCTCCTGATCCTCGAAACTGCTGCTCTCGCTGAAACTGTCGAAATCACTACGTAGCATATCCATAATGCCAATTCCTGGACCAAAATGCTCTCGTCAAGGATCAGATAAACCAAGATACTCCACATTGCATACCTTACAAATTATTTTTATTTCAAAGTAACAAACCATGCGAAATAAAAAGGTTAAGTAAAAGAGAAGCTTACCGACTGAGTTACTCTATAGTTGTGAGATCAAGTTCGAGCCCGTAACCTCTTCCAAACAGAGTTATTACTTCAAACAACTGCTTAAACAGGGATTCAAGGCTTTACCCAAATTCACGAGTAAGATTATACGTAGGGCCGCCCCGAAGGAATAGCCAGTGGGTGTCACGCTCCAATTCCCGAGGGAAGGCAAATGGGCCGGAGCGCGACTGAGGAGGGATGAAAGAAGCGGGAAAGAAAAGGGAAAAGCTGGAAGAACAATCGGGAATTCAATAAACTTGTATTTATATAATCAATATCAAACTACATTAGTAGAAACAAGAGAGGTAGAGCATAATATACATAGTGATACAAGGAAACGTCTCAAAATGGACGGCTAATTGTACATCAAAATACCAAGCACTCAGCACCGCCACTCCCATACTCGTCGCCTTCGGCCCGCAAAATCATTTTTGAAAACATTTGGGCTGAGCACTAGTGTACTCAGTGGGTAAAGCAGATGATAATAAATATTTGAAAATCCTTTGAAAATGAAATGTTCATGCACCATGGGTATAACATAGAGAGTTTTAAAAACCAAAAGCACTCTATGTATACCAAAACATTCACTTTGGCCATTTCCTTCCTTTCTCAACTATTGGTGCATTCTACAACTTTTCCTCTTTGTTAGACTTAGGGAAACACATCCGCCTAAGAATAACCTCGTACCCTTCATTAGACTTGGGAAAACAAAATTTTCCAAGACTAACTTCGTGACGTTTGGTGTACACTAACCCTGACTACGTCTAGCTCAGGATCCGATCGTTTTATCTCATATTGGCAAAGCCAATTTCATTCAAGTAGATGCACTTATCCAATAGCGAGTAAAACATTTCATGAACATTCATAACTTTAATTCGCATAAATATCGTAGCCGAATAACTTAAACATAAATTTCTTAAATAAAATATAATCCACTTCGATCTCTCGGGATAATTGTTCGGGTGTTTGGTTCGGATCTTATATATCCTTGTCTTAGAATGGCCTTGAGGAGCTTCCTAAGAATATCACTATATCTTCTCTTTAATAATACTTTCGTATTGGTTGGCACTTGAAAGAGGACAATTGAAATGCATGTGTAAAACAAATGTTGAGGGACTTGGTATTTATAGGGAAAATTGCGAGAGGCTCATCACTAGTCTAGTACATAGCTTAGTCCAATTAACACCCACCTCCTGCTAAAGAAATACACGTGGGAGAAGAGAATCAATAAGAGTCCGACGGCGAAATGCTCATCTAGGTAAAGACAAACACATTTATACCCAAATCTTATATTTAACTACACTATATACCCAAGAAGACGAAAATACCCCTACTATGGAATGGTCCGATCACGGTGGGACGTAAGGGCCGATCAGGGTCCGATCGATCGGACCTATCTGATCGGTTGGACACGTCCGACCAAGGCCCGAAGTGGGGGTGATCGGCCATGGCCGATCATGTATTAAAGTGGGATCGGCCATGGCCGATCATGTATTAAAGTTTGGGGGGGGGTAGGGGGTGGGGGTGTTGATCGGTCATGGCCGATCATATTAAAGGTGGGATCGGCCATGGCCGATCATGTGTTGATCGACATGGGGGGGGGGGGGGGGGTGTGATCTGTCATGACCGATCATGTATTGAGGTGGGTCGATCATGATCGGTCATGTCCGATCGGTCGGACACACGATATGGTCCGATCGCGGTTCGATCGGGCCTGACACTTTTAGGTGAGAGAAATAAAAAAGTGGAGGTATTTTAGTAAATTTGGGTATATAGTGGATAGTTTTTATAAAGTTGGGTAATTTTGTATTTGATATAGTGTAGATGGGTATATTGATATATTAACACAATCAATAATATATATATCTCTTTCCTTCACTATAGTGCACACAAAAGGACACGTATGGGAGATGAAATGCAATTCCATGCATTATAAAATTCTAGTTTATCGCATGCATAGGTGGGTGACGATATGGATTTTACTACCATGCATATACAATATTCTACTTCTTGTCTTGGAGAACGTGAGGGAAGGAATTAGTTAATAGGTTCATTAACTTATTCCCTCACTTTTGTCTAGGTTACCATTTCATGCTCACTTATAATAATTTATATATATAATAATATTATAAACTATTATATCAAATTGTCTCATGTATATAATCATATTATAAACTACTAATATAAATGATATGTATGGAGATGACAATTTAGATTTGGCTTGCTAGTTAATTAATATTTTCCTTTACGTACCCATACTAATACATATATCAAGTCTTCCTATGTATTTGGTACTTATATTCCAACTCCCAACTATGAATTTCACATAACTTCATGTATGTACAACTCAATTTATGTATAAACAACTTAGCTTATATAATAAACGGCTATGAGCTCTATATTGAAACTAGGGATATCACAGTGGGGCATTTGCTAAGGGCCCCCAATTTTAAGGGGCCCTAAAATCTGAAACTCGGCCCAGTTAAAAAAAATTAATTTGGCCCAATACATAACACATAGAGCCCATTAGTTAAAATATATATATATATATATATATATATATATATAATATAGAGCCCAACGGCTCTTTTCTAACTATTAGAAAAGTCCAATGGCTCTTTTTCTTTCTTTATTTATAAACAATTCTAACTTTTTCTTTATTTACTTGCTTAAACCCAACGAGTCTCTCTCTCTCTCTCTCTCCCTTACAAATTACAAAGGCTGAGAAACAGAAAGAAACGATACAAAATAGAGGCTAAGAGAAACAGAAAGAAACGATACAGAACAGACCACCACTCCACTGACTCCAGTTGGCTCTCTTCAACAGTTTCGTCAACACTTGAATTTGATACACGCCCCCCTTCTTCAAATCAGGTTTTCTCGTTTCAATTTGTATTAATTTTTCATCAAATTAGGTTTCGGACTTTACAATTTGTGCTAATTTTTTAGAATAGGATTAGGGTTTTGTGTTATATGTAAGTGCTTTGTGATTTATGAATATGTTGCCTAGAAAATATCCTTCTAGAAGTCAAAAAAGGAACAAAAGAAAAAGAGATGATGAGGTGGTTAAAACTCAAAGAGGGACTCTTTATAAATTTCTTATACTTAGTTCTAGTTCTTCTGTAAAAGAAGTTGATATAAGTGATAATGAAGAAGCGATGCTTTGAATGAAGAAATTGATATGAATGTGATTAGGGAAGTAAATGAGAATGAGAATGAGGAAGAAATTGATATGAATGTGAATAGGGAAGTAAATGATAATGAGAATGAGAATGAGGAAGTCAATGTAGTTAATAATGAGGATGATGTTTTAAATGGAGAAATTGTTATTATTGGGAATAAAAATAATACTTTGGATATATTTGATCCTAGAAATTGGAATAGTATTGATAATAAAACTAGAGATATCTTGATAGAGAAAAGCCCCCTTAAGAGATTACAATCTCACATTTCCTATAGATGAGCTTGGTAGGCATTTTGCATATTCTTATTATACAAGAAAACTACCAAATGGTGAGAGTCAAGATAGAAAATGGTTGGTATACTCAAAAGGTGCAAATAAAGTATATTGTTTTTGTTGCAAATTATTTAAATCACTTCAAAGTAATAGTTTGTTAGCAAATGAAGGTTTTGACGATTGGAAACATATAAATGATAGACTCAAAAAACATGAGAATGGTTCTATGCATATTAGTAATATGAGGACATGGATTGATTTGCATATTGATTGAAACATAACCAAACAATTGATAAAGATTTACAAGTGCAAATTAAAAAAGAAAAAAAACATTGGAAACTAGTTTTAGTTAGAATTATTTCAGTTGTGAAATGTCTTGCTACACGTAACTTGGCTTTTCGTGGGGATAATGAGAAGATTTATCAAAATAATAATGGTAATTTTTTGGGCTTACTTGAGTTAATTGCAGAATTTAACTTGGTAATGCAAGAACACTTTCGCCGAATTCAGAGTAAGGAAATTCACTATCACTACCTCAATCATAAGATTCAAAATGAATTGATTTCAACATTAGCTTCTAAAGTTAAAAATGATATAATTAAAAAAATAAAAGAGGCTAAATATTATTCAGTGATACTAGATTGTACTTCTGATGTAAGTCATAATGAACAAATGACTTTAGTGGTTAGGTGCGTTGATATGTCTCATAATCAAATAATGGTTAAAGAATATTTTATTGAATTTTTAAGTGTGGATGATACATCAGGATTAGCTCTTTTTAATGAAATACAAACAACTTTACAAATACTTGAGTTTGATATTGATAATGTGAGAGGACAAGGTTATGACAATGGTTCCAATATGAAAGGGAAACATCAAGGGGTACAAAAAAGATTTCTTGAAATCAATCCTAGAGCATTCTATATGTCTTGTGCTTGTCATTCTCTTAATTTAACAATATGTGATATGGCTACTTCTTGTGTTAAAGTCGTTTCATTTTTTGGAGTTGTGCAACGCTTGTATACTTTATTTGTTGGTTCTACAAAAAGATGGAAAATTTTACAAGATCATATTCCTCATTTAATTTTAAAGTCATTATCAACAACAAGATGGGAAAGTCATGTTAATAGTGTTAATGCTATAATAACTCAACCTAATGAAATAAGAGATGCTCTATTTGAATTATCAAGTGTTAGTGATGATGCTAAAACTAGGAGTGAGGCCGAGTCTTTGGCTACTATGGCATAACATTTTGAACAAAGTAAATTTGATTAGCAAAAAATTACAATCTAATAATATGCAAATTGATGTTGCAATAACTATCTTGAAAGGTTTGATTTCTTATTTTGAAAAGTATAGGAATGAAGGTTTTCAATCGGCATTGACATTAGCTAAGGAGCTTGCATCTAAAATGGAAATTGATCCAATTTTTCCTCCAAAACCTAAGGTTCATAGGAAAAAATAATTTGATGAAAGTTGTCATGAAGATATTACATTATCTGATGAGGAGTCTTTTAGGATTAATTATTTTATTGTTATAGTGGATATTGCTATTTTATCTTTAAGGACTAGATTTGAGCAATTAATAGTCTTTGAAGATACTTTTTGTTTTTTATTAATCATAAGTCTTTATCTTCATTGGATGATAATACATTGCATAAATGTTGTGTCAAGCTTCAAGATACTCTTAAACATAATGATAAATTTGATATTTATGCTGAAGATTTATATATTGAATTGCAAGTTTTACAAATGTGTTTACCTTCATAAGTAAAATCAATTCATGAAGCTCTTGAGTTTGTTAAAGCTTCAGAATGTTTTCCTAATGTTTTTATTGCATATAGAATATTGTTGACTATACCCGTCACTATAGCTTCAGCAGAAAGAAGTTTTTCAAAATTGAAATTGATCAAATCATATTTGTGTTCTTCTATGTCTCAAGAAAGGTTAAATGGACTAGCTATTTTATGTATTGAAAATGAGGTATTGGAAAAACTTGATCTTGATGATGTTATTGATGATTTTGCTTCTCAAAATCCTAGAAGATCTAAATTATTTCAATAATTATTCGATCCTTGTATTTTTTTTTAATTTGTTGTACTTTACGGTTTCTACTTTTAAAGTTATTTGTAGGCACAATGAAAATATGTCTATCTTTAGCTAGTAAGATGATTCACGAAGTATCAATAAGGAGGGGCCCCGTTTTTTGACTTCGCCTAGGGCTTCCGAAATGTCAGGGTCGGCCCTGATTATACGCCTCTCTCTCTCTCTCTATATATATATATATATAGATAGATAGATAGATAGATAGATAGATAGATAGATAAAACTATCTCCGGTGCCGGAGATAATATGCCAAAGGAGATTTGCCCAGTTAACAGATAAAGGGAGTTGAAAAACTCCAAATGAAAAAAGGGAGATTTTCCCAATGAAGGGATAGATGGAGTTGAAAAACTCCAAAGGCCAAAAAGGAGATTTGCCCAGTGAAGGGATAGATGGAGTTGCAAGACTCCAAAATGCACCCTAGATGAACAGAAATTTTGCAAGGAGTGAAGAGAACACTCTGGTGCCGAAATTTCAAATCAGAAGTCTTGACAAGAATAAAGACCAAGATGGGTCGTCAGCAGCGTAAAGGATGACCACCCATCCAACCCAAATGTTGTAAGAGCTGTATATTGTGAAGGAGGTGAAGGAATCTTCTTACTTCTTCACAGGCCAAGTACAAATTGCCAAAGAAGATTTGCCTCCCCCATCCCAGTTCAGCCAAGATAAAGCACCAGTTGATGCCAAAGGAGGTGGATTTGCCAGGCGGATAGAAAATGGTTAAGCTAAACTGGGAGACAACCCCAGCTTGATTTTCTTGAAAACTACAGCCAATATTTCTTATGTTGTTTGATTTGACTCAACGAATTGAAGTGGAACCTACCCAATCATCAAGAAATCTGCAGGCATTCAACTCATCTCAATTAGATCAAACAAGAAAACATACATACATACACACACACACACGTATATATATATATATATATATATATATATATATATATATATATATATATATATATATATATATATATACATAAGGGTTGGTTCACGTAAGAACACCATCTTATAATGTGAACATAAGAACAAATCCTGATCTTTAATTTTAAGTAATAAACGATTTAGATTTGATTAGTATTGTAGAATAGCGAAATGCACTTTAAAGAATAATCAATCTCACTTAAGGGTAAATTTGACTTTTTTTTATACTCCCTCCGTTCCACTCTATTAGTCCATTTTCTTTTCGGCACGGAAATTAAGAAAGTTATTTATTGTGTGTAAAATAGATAAAGTTGTGGGGTCTACTAGAATATATTAGAGTATTATTTTAAGTTAAAAAGGGAAAGTGGACTAATGGAGTGGAACGACCCAAAAAAGAAAAGTGGACTAATGGAGTGGAACGGAGGGAGTAATTGATAAGATTTTTGCAACCGCCTACTTCCAGTAATCTACCCAAAATATCACAACCGATCAAATTTATCCCTTTATCCCCACTAATGAAATCTATCGTATGTTTATGTGTACAACAATTTAATTTTCATTGAAATGCACTTTGTTCATAATTATCCTGCAATTTATTCACAATCGAACTGCATTTCATTCACAAATAAATGCAAAAAAAAATCGTAATTAAACTGCACTTTGTAAACAATTGAATTGCACTATATTCACATCCAAAATGCATTTTATTCAGAATTAAACTGCACTTTATTCAGTATCGAACTACATTCCATTCACAAATAAATGCAAAAAAAAAATGGAATTAAATTGCACTTCCTAAACAATCGAATTGCACTGTATTCACATCCAAAATGAACTTTATTTAGAATTAAACTGCACTTTATTCAGTATCGAACTGCACTTTTATCACATTCGAACTGTACTTTCATCACAATCGAAATGCACTTTATTCATAATTAAACCACACTTTATTCACAATTAAGCTGCACTTTATTCACAATCAAAATGCACTTTAATCATAATTAAACTATATTGTTGGATATGAGTCAGTAGATTGATACTCAGCTGTTCTAGGGTTAAAAGAAATTGGGGGAAATCATAGTAGTACTATGGAATTGAAGATCCCAAAACCGAGCTGATATCAGTAGATTAGTGTGTCGATAGGATTAGCTGATGTATAGGTTAGACTTGATGTAATGCTTATTTTTTTGTCTAAGTCCTGTACGGGGTAGTTGTTGAACTGATCTTCTGCTGAAGATACTTTTCAGAACCCCACGTCATCAGTGTAATCGCTTGCATTCTTCGTCAGCAGCTGATATCAAACTCAATTGAAGATCCCGCATCGAGCGGCCCGGACCTCGCAGAAGCATTCTCTACAAGCCGATGGTCATCGGTAGAAGAACCCAGTCAAGCAAGTATACCTTCGCGATCGACCAACCGACTATCGAAGCTCACTTTATCGGTCAGACGACTCGACCGAAGAAGACAGACTTTCGAGTATCGTATCCGACGTAAAGCGACCCAAAGACTTAAAGTCTTTTCAAATGTTCAATAGAAGACATACGAGGTAGTTTGAACGGTCAACTCGACACTCACCAACTACAAACCTCGACCAATGAGGAGCCGACAACGCTTACCTACTCTACGCAAAGTAAAGTTGCTCTCATGAACAGTGCATTAACTGCCCTGCTGCAACAAAGTTGAATAGTGGCCGTTTTTCTTTGGACGCTTGTGACACGTGGCATCGTCGTCTCCAACGGACATATGCCACAACTCACAGCTATAAATAGAGAAGGATTTGAAGATTTCAAAAAAAAAGGAGGAAT
>CM054823.1:17730111-17857094 GCA_028984105.1 Lavandula angustifolia
CTAATACATGTTGTTGGATATGAGTCAGTAGATTGATACTCAGCTGTTCTAGGGTTAAAAGAAATTGGGGGAAATCATAGTAGTACTATGGAATTGAAGATCCCAAAACCGAGCCGATATCGGTAGATTAGTGTGTCGATAGGATTAGGCGATGTATAGGTTAGACGTGATGTAATGCTTATTATTTTTGTCTAAGTCCGTGCGGGGTAGTTGTTGAACCGATCTTCAGATGAAGATACTTTTCGAGAACCCCACGTCATCGGTGTAATCGCTTGCATTCTTCGTCGGCTGATATCAAACTCGGTTGAAGATCCCGCATCGGTGGCCCGGACCTCGTGAAGCATTCTCTACAAGCCGATGGTCATCGGTAGAAGAACCGGTGCAAGCAGTATACCTTCGCGATCGACCAACCGACTATCGAAGCTCACTTTATCGGTCGGACGACTCGACCGAAGAAGACAGAGACTTTCGAGTCATCGTATCCAGACGTAAAAGCGACCCAAAGCACTTAAAGTCCCTTCAAATGTTCGGCGAGAAGACATACGAGGTAGTTTGAACGGTCAACTCGACACTCACCAACTACAAACCTCGACCAATGAGAAGCCGACAACGCTTACCTACTCTACACAGGAAAGTTTGCTCTCATGAACGGTGCATTAAGCGCCCTTGCAACAAAGTTGAATAGTGGCCGTTTTCTTTGGACGCTTGTGACACGTGGCATCGTCGTCTCCAACGGACATATGTCACAACTCACAACTATAAATAGAGAAGGATTTGAAGATTTCAAGAAGAGGAATATACGCGAAATCAAGGGATATCATTAAAACTCACAACGCTCTAGAACCTTCAAGCTTATCCCGAGAGACGAACTAGTTTTCATAGAACACTTCTTGTAGTTCATCTCTCTAGAGCACTTTGATCCCTATCTTCTCTAGACTAAGCTCATTGCTAGATTCATAGCTTAGATCCGAAGGAGTTCACATTTAGTGAATTGTTCTTGTTGTAAGAACTCCTTCTCAGTTGGAGAATATTCCCTCCCTTCTAAACTTAGGTTTGGATTGTAAAGTCGCTAAGGACTATAACTTAGAGGGAACTGTCCAGTGCACAGTATCCCTGCTGAGGCTTGCTCAGAATAATCAACAAGTTCTCTGCCTTGTTCGGGGCCGTGGACGTAGGATCTTGCGTATCCGAACCACGTTAAATCGCTTGTGTTCTTTTCTTGTTTTATTGCATTGCATTCAAGCGACTTGAAAATCATAAGTTTGCATAAAACGTATTTTATAAAGTGCACAGCCAAAAGATTTAACTTGAGAAAACGCGTTTTCAAAAGAGACGACTCCGGGCCTAACACTTATCCGCACTACAGTCTCCGACTGAGTTTCGTAATACTGACATCAGTCAGTAGAAGAGCTCAGAAGCTGACTCACTTTGACCCCAGTGATCGAAGGCTTACTTGCATTGTTCATCGGTTGCAAACATCGGCTTCACTGACCTTCACCGAGAAAAAGAAACGAGCTCGGGTGTATTCACCCCCCCCTCTACACACGACTTTTCGTCTCCGGACCAACAATTGGTATCGGGCGCACGGTGTTCAACCGATCGCCGGTTACGAAATCTTGGTCCTCTCGGAACCGATCCGAAAACCGTTTTCCTTTGCATAAGCATCTTTTCAGCATCCCTATACTCTTACAATGTCTGATATGTCAGGTATTAGGATGGTGCCGATGTTCTCAATAGAGAACTACACGGTATGGCGCGTACGTATGGAGGCACACCTAACGTCACTCCACGACAGCATGTCGGATGTCCTAGAAGTCGGGACCGATCATTCCCATGATCGGCGGCGTAGTATTCTTCTGCCGGAGGAGGCGTGGGAGCACAAGCTGGTGCTAAGGTTCCCAAAGACAAATCCGCCTTCACGCCTGAAGAAAAGAAGTTGCACAACCTTGACCGAGTTGCACGTAATGCCATACCGACTACGCTCGGTGACTCACATCTCTCGAAGGGTACAAGATTGCAAAACGGCGAAAGAGCTATGGGACGCCTTGGGCACATCTTGAGCCATGGAACCCCTCGGATCAAAGAGAACAAGCTCGAGCTAGAGCTTCGGAAGTTCGACGCCTTTGCAATGGAGCTTCTTGAAACCATTGACGAGCCGAGTGTCGGATTCACCAATCAAGTCAATGTTATCAATGGGTTGGGGAGGTCGTTCACCAACAAGGAGATGAACACCAAGATCTTGAGAGCGTTGCCCAGACGAAGTGGCTTCCATTTGCTACTTATTTACGTCGCTCCGATCTAAATGCTCTAACTCCCGATGTTATATTTTCGAGAATTAAAATCGGAGGAGTTCGAGCATAGCCTACCCCAAAAGTGCTTAAGCGCTCCGGTGACACACGGTTCGACCACGCCTTCAAGGCAACGATCGGCAATACGGAGCCAAGCCTATTTCCTCAAGCAAAGGCTGTGGCCACATCGGTAGCAAAGTCTTCGAGACTTCGGGCCCCGATCGGCTAGCACCGATGGCTCTCAAATATCGAGAGGGAAAAGGAGAGAGTCGGAAGGTGAGGAAATACAACCGAGATTCTTCCTCGGGTAAGAAAGACTATCATAAGAAAGAAGAATCTAATCCTTCTACGAATGCGGGAAATCGGAGTCTGGCCGGTCCATCTAAAGACTTCAGTGGTAAGAGCAGCAGAACATCTACCTGCTACAAGCGCAAGAAGGAGGGACACTATCGGTACGATTGTCCCGAACTCTCGGTTGCTCAAAGAGCGAGAACGGCGAGCCGAGGAGAAAGAAGTTCGCCGAGAGACGGCAGGCCATATAGCCGGAGAGATATCCGATAACTCAATTGAGAAGGATACATTCATGTATTCTTCGAAGACGGCCGCGTTCGTCGCGATTGAGGTCGCAAAGACGGTTCACGATGAGTCGGCCGAATACTTGTTTGATGGCCGGAGAAGAGGCTGAGGTAAATTCTAAATGCATTATTACCTCTTCTTCACACAAGCACACAAGACACGTGCTCGGTCACGAGATGATCCTCTAGATGTGGTACAAGCCTACGATGATGCGCTAGAGGAACAGTATCGGCTGAGCAGAGAGTTCGCCAGAACCATCCAGGGAACTTGAACGGGTAAAGGCCGAGAATCGGAGACTTTCTTCGATTGTCGGGTCTCTGCGAGTCGGTGGATCTAGTTGCGAGACTCAAGGAAGAGATTGAATCTCTCATGACTAAGTCTCGGCTTCAAGAGACTCGAGATCTCGGTTCGACTAAGGACAATTCGAGAAAGAGACTGAAATAGCCAAGCTCGGTCGAAGCTCACGGAACGTGCGGAATGACTATGACTTACTCGGAAGGAGTGACGAAGTCCGGAGAGGATTGATGACTGAACAATACACGGGAGCTAAGGAGAAGCTTGAAAGCATGCTTAGAGCTCAACGGTCAACTTCGTGAAAGAAGGCCTCGGGCTATACACACGAAGCTTCTACCTCCAAAAGCTCAGCAACCACGGGCGATAGGTTCCTCGGGAGGAAAGGTGCAAGGCTGCGACACCACACCTCGGGCGAAAAACAAACGAGAAAATAATTACACCTCGGCCCGAGTAGCAACAAGCGGTGACCAAAGGTTCCGGCCCCGGGACACCGCGATCAAATTCGGGGGGAATCAAGAAGGTCGGATGGGCGAAGCAGTACAAGGAGCCCTCGTATGAGCACCCGGCTCGGTACGGCTCGTACTACTATGAGCCCGGGGTCGGAGAAGCGCTAAGACTCGGAAGAAGAAAGCGCATGAACCCAAAATTATCGGCAGAAAGTCGGTATCTCCAAGTCCTGTGGAGAAGAAAGGCGATAAGGTTCGGAAGAAGAAGTCCTGGAACTTCTAAGGTCCCGAGACGTATCCGGGTTCCGAAATCACCCACTAACTTTGTAAGGACCCAAGCGAACCAAAGGGTACCTAAAAATGCCTCTGTTTTGCGGGTGCATAAGGACCCGTGGATAGTGGACGGCGGCATTTGCTCGAGACACATGACCTACCGGAAGAGCACTGCGACCAACTACGTACAAGAAGATGGTCCCGGACTGAATTCGGTGACAATTCCAAAGGCTACACAAGGGGATACGGAACGGCGAACATTGGGGCTGCCACGGTTCAAGAGTAACATATGTTGAAGGACTTCAACATAATCTCCTTTCGATCGGTCATTGCGTGATAATCTTAACGAGTAATCTTTGACACTGGTTTTACGTGATATTGTTGACAAATCTACGGGGAAAACGAGTGTTATCGAGGTTCGCGGAGGAAGAACATCTATGTTGCAACCGGAATACCGCTGAGAACACGAGGCTTGCTTGCTCGCACGGACTAAATCGAGGTAACAAGTCGGTGGCTATGGCACAAGAGACTCGGCCACTTGAACTTCAAGACCATGAACAAGCTTGTCAAGAACTCTAAAGTCGGAGGACGCCCAACGAATCGTTTATCAAAGACGAGAAATTGTGAAGCGTGCTCGAAGGGAAAGCAAACAAAGAAGAGCAATCCACCTATTCGGTCACCTTCCACTGATGGAATCCTTGTACGCTTCACATGGACTTATTCGGGCCGGTCTCTCCGGTGACTATAAGAGGCAAGAAGTATGCCCTCGTCGTCATAGACGACTTCTCGAGATATACTTGGGTCATCTTCATCGCCAACAAATCGATGTTCGGGCCGAGTTACCTAATCTACTGAAGAAACTCGGTGTGGAAAAGAACATCAAGATTAAGAAGATACGCTCGGACGGAGGAACGAGTTTCTAAACTCGGTAGTTAAGACATACTTGCGATAAAGAGGGAATTCAAAGCACGAGACATCGCCGCGCGCACCCCCTCGGCGAACGGACTTGCCGAACGTAAGAACGAGAACTCTCAAAGAAGCGGCAAGAACGCTCCTCGCAGTTCCGGACTACCCTCAAAGTTTTGGGGCCGATGCTACCGACACCGCCTGTTACACTCGGGAATCGATCACTACGACACGGCAACACATGAAGACGCCATACGAACTGTGGAAAGGGAGAATTCCTTCTATTTCTCATTTTCATGTTTTCGTTTGTCCTTGCTTTATCCACAACAATGGGAAAGATCGGTTGAAGGTCTTTGATAGCAAATCTAATCAAGGAGTATTCTTAGGATACTCCCGAGTCGATAAAGCCTTCGGAGTTTTTAACTATCGAACTCTTTGCGTGGAGGAAAGCCCTCATGTTGTTTTTGATGAATTTGTTCTCGAGAACGAGGAAAGATACAAAGTCAAGAATGCGAGGATGTCGGCAGCAAGCTACGGGATCTCGAACTAAATGACAAAGGCGAAAAGATCCAGCATTGTTGGGATGATGAGTCGGAAGATGAAGAAATTCGGACTCGACCAACAAGCAATGTAGCTAACCTAGTTGATTCTATCGAACGAGAATCAACAACGAGGTAACTTCGGTCGATGAGGAAGCCCCTGTGGTAACCGAGACCTCTACGAGAATATAAACTCGGGGGGAACCATTAATGTTCCCGAGCTTGAATGCCCCTGAACACGGAAACTCGGTAGATCCTAACCTTCTTCTTGAATTACTACGGTCACAAAACGGTACTGCGAAATGCCTAATACACCTACGGCGTGCGAAGTGGTATCGGAAGAAGAAGCCCGACTCGGGCGTTCGTGGCTCGATGCTCATTCTTCGAGATCTTATCATTGGAGATCCATCGGCAACTATAAGGACGAGATCAAGATTAATTCAAGGAGAAAGCTCACTTTACTCTTGTTTTTACGTGTACGGAAGAACCTCGATCGATAGAGGACGCACTTAAAGATCTTGGCCCGGGTCATTGCTATGCAAGAAGAGGTGAACCAGTTCATCGAAATGAAGTTTGGGAGCTTGTCGACGGACCTAGACATCAGCACGTGATTGGAACTACGTGGGTCTTCAAGAACAAGCGAGATGAAAACAACGTCATTGTCGGAAATAAAGCTCGACTAGTTGCTAAAGGATACAATCGGGCGAGAGGAATTGACTTTGATGAAACATTTGCTCCGGTCGCCGGATTGGAAGCCATTCGTCTTTTCCTAGCTTATGCAACACATCGGAGATTTAAGGTATATCGGATGGATGTGAAGTCGGCTTTTACGAACGGCGTGCGAAGGAAGAAGTCTACGTGGAACAACCGCCCGGCTTTCAGCGGGGACATCGAGTGTACGAGACTTAGGAAAGCTACGTATGGGTTAAAACAAGCACCCGGGGCTTGGTATGATACCCTATCGAGACTTTCTACTTGAGAAAGGTTTTCAAAAGGGGGACGGTAGATCGCACCCTATTCAAAGATAAAGTCGGAAGATGACATTCTATTGGTGCAAATCTATGTGGACGACATCATTTTCGGCTGCGAGAAACGAAGTTATATGTCGGCGGTTCGAGAAGATGATGAAGGAGAAATTCGAGATGTCCATGATGGGAGAGATGAATTATTTCCTTGGATTTCAAGTAAAACAATCGGTGAAGGAATCTTCATCAATCAAGCCAAATACACTCGAGATCTTCTCAAAAGATTCGGTGTGATTCCGACAAACCGGTCAAGATCCTCATGAACACGAACTTTAAAATCGATCTAGACAAAGAGGGAGCTTACGTTAACTCTACCGATTATAGAGCTATTATTGGTTCTTTACTTTATTTAACGACTAGCCGACTCGACATAACTTATCTTTGTAGGTGTATGCGCAAGATTTCGAGCGAATCCCAAGCGAAGTCATCTAGACTCGGCGAAGAAGATTCTGCGATATCTAAGAGGAACACCGAGGTTGGGTTATGGTATCCTGGCGATGATAATCTAATGCCGACAAGGTTATTCGATGCCGATTACGCGAGGATGTAGGATAGATCGAAAATCAACTTCCGGAACATGTCGGTTCTAGGCAAGCAAGGCGATATCGTGGTTTTCAAAGAAACAGCACTCGGTAGCTACGTCCACTACCGAGCCGAGTACATGGCTGCAGGAAGTTCTTTGTGCCCGGATCCTTTGGCTTCGACAACAATTGAGAGATTATGGTATAACTCAGGATGAAGTGCCCATCTACTGTGACTCCACCGGTGCAATAGCTATAACTTCAGAACCCAGTTCTACATACCAGATGCAAGCACGTGGACATCCGACACCACTTCATCAGAGACCATGTCGAAAAGAAGGACATCGAGGATGGAGAAAATCCATGCCCGACAAGCAAAGAGCGTATATACCGACCAAACCACTAGCCGAGAACGAAGTTCGGGAGAACTATCGGTTGAGCTAGGTCTCGCTCGATCCCTACCGAGACAAGTCGGTAGAAGCCGACTACGATAATAATATACTTAACAACAATGTGTATCGGTATGGAATCGGCATGACGGTCGAGAAAACTTAGTACGGTGACTCGGTTGGGAGATGCACACGCGTACACAAGGGAGAACATGGTCATCGGCACAACCATCCTCCCCGATAAATGATGGTAACCGGTGATAAGTTCGGTGAAGAGGTTTGCGTAGTATCGTTACTTAATTTGTTCGAAGCATGCCGCATTTAATGCATCGATCGCTTGCATTCGGTTGCCTAGGAGCATTTATTCCTTACCATTTATTATGTTTAAGGTTTGAGGAAAGGTCGGCGAGGACTCCTCGCACGAGTAATTAATGCTCTCCGTCGCGCATTTAATGCATGTCTTCTCCATTAGCTTTATTACGTATATCTATATTTTTGGCGGCTATTGTAATCATTCTTTTATAACATTTAATCTTAGCCGCCCCTTGATTTTGAAAGATTAAATTTGAACCGTGCGATTCAAACTAAAGATCAAACTCAATATACAAAATCTTTCATCTTCTATCAACTCCTCACTTTTCGCCATTCTCATATCTTAGAGCTTTTTCTTAGCGATTCAGTTTCCTTCCTTACATCCTCATTCTAACTGCATTGCTATATCTCTTTTCAAGCTCCATTTCACGATTTCAATGGCGAACGTTCAAACTCCAGGACAACATTGAGGAGATTGTAGCCTCCGGGGATTCCCGTTTGAACCTACCTTGGCCTTCCGCCAAGTGGAGATCTCTTTCCTTGAACCCGTGTTTGACGCTTTGGAGCGTTCGGGGTTGGAGATCCTGGTTTCGAAGCACCCCGTGCTTTTCTCCCTCGGCAATGTCGAAGTTTATTTCAACTGGAAATCTCTAGCGTCGGGAGGAGAGGGAATCGTCCTTCTCTTATCGGAAGGAAGTCGATCCAAGATGAGTGGGAGTCACTGTTCTTACCTTCGATATTCAAGATGCTCTAGCTCTCTCTTTCGATCTTCCCAACTCCGGCATTTCTCCGATTGGATACAAGGAGAAGGAGATCAATGCATATGTGCGAAATTACGTGGACGCAAGGATGTGGCGTTCAAAACAGCTTTTACCGAGGAATATGTTGCTACCTCGATACAGAGGTCTAGCTTACGTGGTATCGCACATTCGACAAGTTCGATTGGATCATATGATCAACCGTCCAAACCTAGGATTCAGCCGATGATGGCAATAGACGATGGGGTTGAAGTGAGCTGGGCCGAGTATTATACTACTCGGATGAAGGCACAGGCTCGAGAAGTTCACCACATTACCCACTGGCGAGAGGAGGATAGCCGGTGTGGGTAAACTTCTATTCGGAACAAAAATGTCCGTTTCGATAGAATGCATAGTTCGGAGGAACTCATTGTTGAGAACTTCGACCTTTGAGGACTCCAAGTACTTTGACAAGAAGTCTATCAAATTTATGACAAAGGTTTGGAGCGAGAAAAGTCAATGGCAAGGGGCCACCTGAACCGAAGAGAGCGGCGTCGCTCCGCCCCCTAGCTGTCCCAAGTACCAAAGAAGAGGAGGTTGGCTAAGAATCGACTGCTTGAGGTCACGGTGGCTCGGCCACTTACCATTATTCGGCCGGCTCCTCCTTCTACTCAAGAGGAGCAACTACTCGATTTAGACACTGGAATCGAGGGAGCGACGATCAAGGACAAAGTCCAAGTGATCGGCTACGAGGGAACGAGTCGACAAGAGGGAACCGTCACCCGAACCTCTCTTGCTGAGTGGACAACAACCGACACCACTCGATTGCGTCCTGCAGCCGAGATTCAAGAAGAGATACCGAGAAATTGCCGAGCACGCAGATCTGGTTGAAATAGCGTAAGGACAAGAGCTCGGATGCTCTTAAGGTTTTACGCACTGGGACATTCTTATTGACTTTGCCAAATCCCAGCAGTCACCGGATGAGCTGCGACGGAGGAGCAAGAGCTCCAAGCCAAGATTGGATTCGGAGAGCCGGCGATGTGGCGTCTTTCGAAGATTTGAGAGCTGCAATGCTCTATTTACCGAGCTTGAGAGCTCCGACCGAAACAGCCTCCGCCCCCATCTCCACCTTCGATAAAGGCGATAATGATGATCAAGATGAGGAGATGGATGGCAAACCCAAGGAAGCGGACCGGGGGAGAATCTGCGAGAGGGACAAACTCCCCAAGAGAAGAGCCCAACACCACCCATAGTCACATCCGGTGAGGCTACAACCGCTCCAGTATCGAGTAGGGAGCAGTTGATCTCGTTCTCGAGCGAGAGGCTCGGAACCAGCTCTTATCGAGATACAACCCATCGGTTCCGTGTCCTCACGTTACGTCAATAGGGCTATCAAACGCCAAGGTGAGAAAAATCGACTCCTAGCCAAAGATGTTCATTTCAAATGGGAGAAGTACACCAAGGCTCGAACGAAGCTCTAAGTAAGTTGGCCGCCGACATCTCCACCCCTAAAGAGGCTTCTCGCCCAGATTTCAAGGAGATAGTTGAGCGAGGCCCTAAGTGCTCAAAAGGCCGATTTATCGGCCACAGAGTCGGCAGTGCTTGCCGCTCGGCATAAAACTTTCTCGGAGCAGCTGACTCAAGCGATGAAAACAATTCAAGGCTTCATTGATGAGAGAAACAAGATAGCAACCACCTCTCTTCAAACAACCATCAAGCAACAGTGAGGCCTTAAAAGCCATTCGGAAAGAAATGACGGAATCAAATGATCAAGCTACTTTGAAACTCCGTCAGAGTCGGCCGCTCGATTGAAGAAATCTAGAGGCGATCGAGAGAAAGACGGGAAAACTACTCGTAACTTGGTCGGTGATTTTGATGACACGATTACCCGGATAAAAGATTACTTGCACAATCTGGAGCAGGACGTAAAAGCTATCCGCACCTCCCTGGCGAATATTGCTGATGCCAAAAAGGGGGAAGATATTGTGAAAGATGAACCTGATACGGATATAGGCGACGTCCGGATCCTCGAGGGACGAGCTCGGGAGGCGGGACCCTCCTCAACGCGCGAGCCCTCGGCCCGCAGAGATTCGGGGGAACAAGGCTCGGGAGGCGGGACCAACTAATCGAAAGGTACATCTACTACGAGGTCCTTCTCCTTGATTTCCCACTACAAGCCACCCCCATCTCCTCTTTGACTGTGCACATAGACGAAATCGCTCAATTCCTTGAAGAGCCAGTCAAGAAGAAGAGTCTCAAAAAGGCGCCGCGAGAGGTCGGGGAAGGAAATCGCTACCGAATCCACTACTCCTTCCTCCCCCGATCAAGAAGTTTAAATCAAAAGCGGAGCAAGAGGCATTCGACCTCGGAATAGCCCAAGAGGCGCAAGACAAGCTGGACCCGGGAGCGTCGGCTAGAGGAGGCAAACGGGCAAAAAAAGCCTAAGGGAAAAGTCGTCGAGGGCAAAGGAAAGAGAAAGGTCATTTATACAAGTCGAAGAGCAAAAGAAGAAAGCCCAAGAAGAATTTGCTAAGGCTCTTCCGGTCTGAAATCAAAGCTCTTGCTCGAGTATTCCCATATCTACTCTTACACCTGAGCGAGATAGCGTAAGATCAAACGACACGGGAGGCGACGCGCAAGGACCGAGTCTCGGACGAGGAGACACTAGAGCAAACGGCCGCTCCGTGAGAAGAAAAGGATGGGCGACACGGCAAGAATGAAAAGCCTATCGATAAACCGGCGGCCGATCCAAGAAGGCGGATCCCGAGAGGATCTAAGTTCATCGGGGGCCCCCACATCAAGCAACAACCGATTTAGCATGTGGATAAGTGGGTGCCGGGTGATATGAATGAACATTGGGAGAGATTGAAAGAAACTTTTATCAAAGGCTACTACGTATGGCGCATTTACCCACTTGGCCGCCCGACCGATCAGCTCTTTGAGGAGTTGATTACGAGATTTAATGTTGAATTCTCGTGAACGGTGAAGCAAGTCATGGAATCACGAATGTAACCTTCCGTGCCCCAGCTTTCCGACGTATTCCACCGCCGAGACTTGCTAGTGGACTCGCCGAGCACTAAGGACATAGAAAGAGAAGTGGAGGAAGCCGCCTACGGTCCGAGGCTTGCTCCCGAGAAAGGCCGGATGATAACTTGGAGATCCGGGAGATTCGAGCTAGAGTGTATAAATACTATTACCCGGATCCTCCCGAGGAAAAATCCACCGACTTCAAGAAGAAAACGCAGAAGTTCAAGAAGCGAAAGCAGTGATTTTTTTCTCTCATCTTTTGTAATAGCATAGGAACTCGTAATTCTTGATATATATCGGTTCCTCGCTTGCTAGACAATTACTCATTGTCTTTCGGCCTTTTACTTTGTGTTTACACTACCGATCACCAAGTGATCGACACACACTCACATCGGTTTCTCGATCTTGCCTTTCTCTCACCCTGCGGAGTTCATTTATGATTATCGAGTTTTTTTCCTCGAAGCTTTAAGGGGGAAATTGTTGTCGAGTAGGACAAGTATCCTTAATAGATATTAGAGTATAGAGGTTTTGGCATCATCAATTAGGGGGAAATTGTTGGATATGAGTCGGTAGATTGATACTCGTGTTCTAGGGTTAAAAGAAATTGGGGGAAATCATAGTAGTACTATGGAATTGAAGATCCCAAAACCGAGCTGATATCGAGTAGATTAGTGTGTCGATAGGATTAGGCGATGTATAGGTTAGACTTGATGTAATGCTTATTTTTTTGTCTAAGTCCCGAACGGGGTAGTTGTTGAACCGATCTTCTGGCGAAGATACTTTTCGAACCCCACGTCATCGGTGTAATCGCTTGCATTCTTCGTCGGCGCTGATATCAAACTTCAGTTGAAGATCCCGCATCGGTGGCCCGGACCTCGGTAGAAGCATTCTCTACAAGGCCGATGGTCATCGGTAGAAGAACCAGGTCAAGCAGTATACCTTCGCGATCGACCAACCGACTATCGAAGCTCACTTTATCGGTCCGACGACTTCGCCCGAAGAAGACAGAGACTTTCGAATCCCGTATCCGACGAAAAGCCACCCAAAGCACTTAAAGTCCTTTCAAATGTTCGGCGAGAAGACATACGAGGTAGTTTGAACGGTCAACTCGACACTCACCAACTACAAACCTCGACCAATGAGGAGCCGACAACGCTTACCTACTCTACACAAAAAGTCGCTGCTCTCATGAACGCGTGCATTAACCGCTCCGCGCAACAAAGTTGAATAGTGGCCGTTTTCTTTGGACGCTTGTGACACGTGGCATCGTCGTCTCCAACGGACATATGCCACAACTCACAACTATAAATAGAGAAGGATTTGAAGATTTCAAAAAAAAAGAAGGAGGAATATACGCGAAATCAAGGGATATCATTCAAGCTCACAACGCTCTAGAACCTTCAAGCTTATCCCGAGAGACGAACTCGTTTTCATAGAACACTTCTTGTAGTTCATCTCTCTAGAGCACTTTGATCCCTATCTTCTCTGACTAAGCTCATTGCTAGATTCATAGCTTAGATCCGAAGGAGTTCACATTTAGTGAATTGTTCTTGTTGTAAGAACTCCTTCTCGGTTGGAGAATATTCCCTCCCTTCTAAACTTAGGTTTGGATTGTAAAGTCGCTAAGGACTATAACTTAGAGGGAAGCTGTCCGGTGCACGGTATCCCTGCTGAGGCTTGCTCGAGAATAATCAACAAGTTCTCCCTGCTTTGTTCGGGACCGTGGACGTAGGATCTTGCGTATCCGAACCACGTTAAATCGCTTGTGTTCATTTCTTGTTTTATTGCATTGCATTCAACCGACTTGAAAATCATAAGTTTGCATAAAACGTATTTTTATAAAGTGCACGGCCAAAAGTTTTAACTTGAGAAAACGCGTTTTCAAAAGAGACGACTCGGGCCTAACACTTATCCGCACTACGGTCTCCGGCGAGTTTCGTAATACGACATCGGTCGGTAGAAGAGCTCGAAGGCGACTCACTTTGACCCCGTGATCGAAGGCTTACTTGGCACTGTTCATCGGTTGCAAACATCGGCTTAGTGACCTTCACCGAGAAAAAGAAAGCGAGCTCCAGGTGTATTCACCCCCCCTCTACACACGACTTTTCGTCTCGGACCAACATATATTTTTCATAATCGAATTGCACTTTATTCATAATTAAAGCGCACTTTATTTTAAAATGTGATATATGTAATCTTAATTTGGATTACAAGTTTCACGATGAACAAACCATCATTTAATAGGAAGATTAACGAAATATCTTAGGAAATAAAGATGAGAATTTAAGGAAGATAAATTTAAAGATAGAAGCGGTTTTTAAAATTGTTGAGAAATTTAAGCATGAATGAAGATATAGTTATTGAAATAATATTATCGTGAATGAATAGCGGTTATCAATACAATAATTTAGATTATGAATATAGATATTTAAAAGCAAATTACTTAATTAACCTTTAAGTGCAATATGAATAAACTTTAAGCTGCAGGTTCGTCGATTTAAGTGAAAAAATTAAATCAAACCATCCGTTCAAAATATCAAAGGTGTAGATTTGTTCACACGTTCACACATAAATAGGTTGTTCACATTTGAACCTTAGCATATATATATATATATATATATATATATATATATATATATATATATATATATTGTTCTTATTTCCCACTCTACAGGGGTGTTTTCGTTTGAACCCTCCCTATATATATAGATATATATATATGGGAGGGTTCAAATGAAGGCCGCTTAAGTGAAATAGAACGATTTTAAGCGCATTAGATTATGAAAATAAATGGACAAGATTTAATTTTGTTTGATTTTTCACTTAGTGCACAATTCATTACAAATAATACGCACAAAGGTCACAATTGTAATTTTTCATTATTAAAACAAAAGAAACCTAATAAAAACCTCCACTACCTTTCATTTTCAATTAACCACGCACACGTTCGGACCCAACCTTTTTCTTTATCTTCTCAGGCACTTCTCCATCTACGGAAGTTTTGAATGCGAGAAAGATTTCTTGAATACGATGTAACTTCATACCAGAAATTCGGCAATTGGAGCATGTTAACCGATTCTTGCACAATTTGTTCTTCTATTTATCTACTTTTTTTCGAATTGGTTTTGCTTGAGTTTGGGCTATGAGAAGAAAGCGGACACATTGTTAAATAAAAAATTATGAACTATTCTTTGATTTATTATATAGAATATTGCGTGTTTTTTGAGTAATTCATTAATCCGCCTTTGTTAAAGGAAGACAAATGCACGATAAAGACAAAAATTATGAACTATTCTTTCGTTTAGTATTTATAAATACAAAAATCTGCACTATTATGAAAATACAAATGCACGCTTAAGGCAAAACTTATGAACTATTCTTTGATTTAGTGTCTAGTATATTGCTTTTTTTAGAAATGCAAAAATCTGCACTATTATGGAAATAGAAATGCACACTTAAGGCGGAAAAATTTGAACTATTCTTTGATTTAGTGTCGAGGAATATAATTTTTTTATCAATACAAAAATCTAAACCATAGGAGAAAAATAAATGCACATTTCTTGCAAAAAATATGAACTATTCTTTTATTTGACTAGAATATTTTTTTTTAATACATAATTCGGAACTGTTAGAGAAAAATAAATGCACGTTTAAGGCAAAAATTATGAACTATTCTTTATGATTTCATGCACTTTGTGTAAAGATTGTTGATTAGTAATGACAAAAGAGCAAAAAAATAAAATCTAGTAACAACAAACAAAATTAAACAGTGTAACATTTATGACAGCACAAGAAAATCGAATAAACAACATTGCATATGTAAAATGAACAAATTATAAGATCCTAAAAATTAATATTCGCCTAGAAAAATATAGAGAAGGAAATGACGAAAACAATAAAGAAAGCTCTTAAATCGATCACCAATCGAACAAGAAATGATCATATCAATAGCTGCGACATGGTTGGATTCTTGGGATGAAGGGAAAGGCGTGTGTTAGTTCTTCGGGGGGAGGGGGGAAGGAAGTAGCGTTAAATGTTTTTTAAAATTGTTCAAAACCTAATAGAATTTGGAAGATTACAAAAAAACCCTTAGTGCAAAATATATTGCCTAAAAGTGCATTTCGGGATTTTAAGTTAAGATTGGATCTTGTCCATTGATTGCCTCGATCTAAAGGTGCGGGTGTGTTCCTAGTTTTCCACTATAAAGGGTGTTACCGTATGATCTCTACTCTATATATATATATATATATATATATATATATATATATATATTGCGTGTACATAAAATATTGTTCGCATATAAGCATTTGTCAAGTGCAGTAGCTTCCAACTATGGTACAATATAAATGCATCAACATAAGGACAATAAAGAACTGAAATGAAGAATGTAAGTTAATAACACTACATCAAGAAATCATATTTTTTTAACATCACAAGATGCTAGTGTCTTGAAGAAATAGGGTGTAATGCAATATTAACAAATTAGAAATATGGGATACTATTGGATTTTGGCACAGGCATAAGTATAAAATCTAAGATAAGAGATTTCAAATGTTAGTTTTCAAGAAATTCAATCAATTTCATGAATACACTTACATAGAAGTCTTTTCGTAGTACAAGAATAAATGATGCCTTCATATATTGTCATGCAAGTGTATTGTCCTAGAAGAACCAAAGAGCAATCTTTCCAAAACTGGATCTGCATTTACTTCAAACACCCATGCATTAGTAAAATAAGTATTGTTGAAGCTTGTCCCTCTTCTTCTCTGTTTGATAATAATGGAAAATTGCACACACATACTAAAATCTTTTTATGAGAATCACATTTTCGACATAATGGAAAAAGTACAAATGAAGATTTCTACATCGTCTCAATAACATGAACTACGTTATCAGTAATTTTAATTAAAAGTTTCATCATGATATTATTATCTTCCACAAGGTAACTCTGCTATAAAAGTAAAGTAATTAATTTTGATACTCAAGCAGCTGGTAAGAAGTGATACTCAATTTTGATTAAAATCATCAACAAAATTTATCGACAAGTACACCACAAGCATGTAAGCACGTTTGTACATAAAATTACTTAACAGAACAGCAATTAACATAGAAGAGAAACATAATCAAACGGCTTAAAGAAACGAAATAAGTATACCTCAATTTGTACGGCCCATTTCAAATCCAGGAAAAACAGAAGGTTGAAGAAGAGAATTCAGAGAGGCCAACAAGACACTCTCCAAATCCTCTCCATCTTACAGAGGCATTTCTTTTGGTTGTCTGGAGCACTGATATTATTTGTTTTTTTTTATTCATTTATTGGAGTTGGTACTATCATTAATTTGTTGTACAATATCAAATTTAAATCCAAACTTTCAGCAACTGAAATGTCTATAACAACCTTTCTTTAAATTCCTCTTCAAATTTCAATTTTTTCTCATTTGATTTCAAGATGCATTCGCATTTTCGGGAAAATATCTAAAATAATACTTTAAGAAAAATAATTCTCAAAGTATTACTCTGACCAAATTAATATCTAAAATATTACTCCTAACAAATTAATTCTCAATCAACTACATTACATAGTACATAAAAGGAAATTTATGTTAAATTTTTTAATTTAATTTTCCTAAATAAACCTTCCATTTTTACGATAAAATAAACTTTCTATTTGCAATAAAAATAATAATAATTAAAATATACTATTTTCTAAATAAATACATTAAGGTCTAATTAACAAAATAAATATTTTTCTAAATAAACCATCCATTACACCTTTACATAAAACCAAAATAACTTTTTTTAATAAGAATAATAATGCCACAGGATTAATTAAACAAAAATAAATTATATTAATAAAGATAGAGAAAGTATAAAAAGGGGAGCTTATTCAGCTTATAACTCCATCTTTGGTTTAAATAAAGATAAATATACTTTTGGTGCTGATGCATGATATAACTAATTGACAAGATGAGAGACACACACCACATGAGTGGATTAAGTCAAGAAACAGTATTTACATCATAAAGGCAATGCGAGAGAGAGGAAAAAAGAAAAGAGAAAAAGCATAATTAAGTGGGAAAAGAAGTGAAAGATTCATGTTAATCAAGTTGGGAGTCAAGAAAGGCACTTTACTTGTTTAAGGGATCAGTGCTTGTAGCATTCCTTCAGTGTTCCGAATGAGTACGTGGAATGCCGTTTCCTTGTTTCTATCCATATATCTGCAGTGAGTCTATTTATATGGATAAACTTCTGAACAGCAACGAGAACCCCACTGGATCAGATCAAATCGGACTTGTAAAGTTGTCGGGTCTTCGCGTTGTTGCACCTCATCTGCACAGATTGAAGATATATATTTAGGCCTAAAGCTTCAGTTTTCTTCAGAAAATTGGCTTCATGTAGTGATTAAATTAATATAGAGTGAAAATGAAAAATGTAATAAGATCGTATAACAAAAGGTTGCATGAATGAAGTGAAAAGTGTTATGAAACTGACGAAGAATGGATAAAATATCTACCATCTGTGTCAGATTTCCATGATAAACTCCAACTCACTTTACCAGCTTCCCTTTCTTCTGGTGTGTATGTTATACTCAAGTTGGTTGATCCCTAAAATAGAGGTCAAAGAGAAATCCACGCTATCTTACTCTTACTTGCTCATCAATAACAGCCTGCAAGGCAATCAATCCATCAAAAATTGTACTCCCTCTGTCCCATTATAAAGCATCCTTAACTTTACCGTTTGGATTGTTCCATTTAAAAGTGTCACATTTCTAAAAAAAAAAAAAAAAAAAAGAATGTGTGGGCATAAATGAATTAGTCAAAAGTCAAATAATATACGGCACAAAACACAATTTTACGGATCTCGGTCTTAGAAAAGAAAGAGGACACGACACTTACAATGGGATGGAGGGAGTATGAGTCTCTGAACACAAAATGAAAGCCTAACTGGGGACCAACAGCAACTGCATTTAACATGGTTATAAAAATAGCAGTACTTGTCCAAGAGAAGCAACTCTAACTTAACTAGCATTCATCCCAAGAGAACTGAGAAAGTGAATTGTTAATCAACATAGTTTAGATAACAATTTCTAAAAGAACCTTCTTTGGAGAATAAAATGAAAATATATACGTGTATGGAAGTCCTAATAGGGCTCTTAAAAAGATTTAAAGTAATGAAGAAATTTTTCCACAAAACTAAAATTCTACCAAGAGATATTCCAATACTCAGCGTCAAGATGTGGATGCATGACAAGTTCATTTTCAGTGCTTGTAATCACCACTAAAATAAAGATGAGGTATATAACATCAAACCTTTTGACATGTAGCAAAAAAGGCGTACTCTACCTCAGAAATAAATGGCATGATGCTGCAGATCTCAATATATGCGTACATATATATATATATGTGGATACCTCAACCATATATTTGCAGAATACACGAGCAATGCAGTTAATGAATATGATATTCCTTCAAATCAATAAATATAGAAGCTCTTCAGTAACATAGAAAGGTAAAAAAAAAAACTCCCAGAAATTATTGTCAAATTTGAGTGGTAAAAAATCAAGCACCTGCTACTACACATATCTATAATCGGGTCTCCGTGCAAAATGAACCCACCCCGGTGATCTAAAGGGAAATAACGTACAAGTCTCTGAATTTACAATTTGCAATGTGTTGTAGTTACAAATATTATATGTAAAGTGGTAAGCTAAGCATCTATGCCGGAGGGAGTTAATAATGTGGTTTCGCCATAACAACTAACATTATGCAGCTTTGTTTAAGACCCTGAATCCAGATAACAAGTAATATTGACCCTGTAAACAAGCAACTGAAACCAGCTATAGTGCCAATGGGTTGCTTCAAAGTATAATTGATTGGATCCATCCCAACTTCCAAGTTCGAGGACCTTTATCAAGATCAAGATTTGTTATTAATCAAACAAAAAGAATGACAGTACAAAGAGAAACTCATTTAATGGTAGTTTCTGCAGCATAACATCAATCAACTGGATTTTCTCTACAGCAAGCTAAAAGGGGAACTTTAGCCAGCTTTCTTTCCTTCGTATCTTCTCTTAATCTCTCCAATTCTTTCCACATACCATTGTTGGCATATATATTTGACAAAACCACAAATACCCCATCATTCCCAGGTTCTACCTCTATCATGTGCTTACCAACCAACTCCCCTAGTTTAACATTTCCAAACTTCTCACATGCACCCAACAACACAACCCCACATTACCACATTAGCTTTCATTCCCATCCACCATCGACTTGGCTTCTTCTAACAAACCTGCCTTGCCAAGCAAATCAACCATGCAGCCATAGAGTGTATTGACTGCATGTGTCTCAAAATATCAAGTAGTTCGTCGGAATTACGAGAAGTAGTGCAACTACTCGTAATTGAGAAACCGTTGTATCTTGGAAACGAGTACTATAGACCACTTATGGAGAAGGAGTTCAACTCTTGCCTCGGCTATCATTGTAATCGTCATTTCGACACACCCCACAATAACATCATCAAATGCAGAAATATAACCCAAATGGTGACTAAAATGGCGGAAACTGGAAAATTGGATTCTGTAGAGCACTTTCTGTTTCTGCATCGATGCTTCGGACACAAAATCAAATGCAGCGAATGTTAACAAATTAAAAAAGTAGTGCTTCATAAGCCCTGTTTCACTCCATAATTGAAATAAGGTTCGAATGTATGAACAACAGAAGGAAGAGTAAGGACAGAATACCGAATAGTGCGAGAAGGAAAAATAAATATTATGCCCGGCGTCGCAGCGACGAGTCTTCGATCGGGGATCATCCGGCGCCGCCGTCGACGACCGTGATTCAATAGATTAAAATTGGGGGAATTTCGCAGCGACCGACTGTATTTACTAATTTTTCCCCTTAAACCCTAAACCCCAAAAAATTAATTTTACCATTTTCTTCCCAAATTCGTAATATTAAATGTAAGAATAGATTCCGATTCAAACATTTTTTTAAATCATGTACAAATGTAGATGCCAGAATCAACATAAAATTCGTGTATTTATATGATATTAATCCCAAATTTTAACTAAAGATGTAAAAGATATCAACTTTACTGTACATCAAGTATACCATTTTCTATCATAGAACAAACAATATATTGAGATTTCGCTCGTTATAAAAAAAAATCCGAAAAAAATATTCAGATTCACAGCCAACAACAGCTATGTAAACCAACAATTAAACAAGGCCCATGTGATAATTATTAAAACCTTTGTATATATACATCAAAAAATGGATCAAAATGTTGTCAACTAAGAATGGATAGTGTGCACATACAAAAATTTAATCTTTATATTAAAATTATACCTATAATTCTCATCTTGCCCCACCCTTAGCCGATCTTGAAACAAGGGTGGAAAGAATTTAGCAATCTTGCCTAGACAAAATTTGAATTGGTGTTGCCATCTTTACTGCCGGTAACAACTTTCCGGTGGCGCCTCGACCGTCGGTCTTTCCCGTGCCTAGCTGGAACCTTCTTTGTTCGAACATTCCTATCAATGTCGGTCAGAACCACAGCTGACATTTCGTTGATGGTGGTGGTGATGGATGGCGGAGGATGAGCAAGCGCGATTTCTCCGGGGGATGGAGGTGGTGGCTGGTGATCGAGTAAATCTCTGTGGTAACCCTACAACAATAAACAAAAAACTTTTAAGACTCGACATTTTACGATTGGTGAAACTGATCCTCAAATATTTTTAACTAATGTATCACTGAACATTTTATGATAATTGATCATTCCGTCCATTTAAGTTGGTAGCAAAACGCTCGTCGACATTAACGGACAGAATGATCAATTATACCAATCGTAAAATATTTATGATCCATTATCTAACAAAATATAATGAAATGGGAAAAAAAACCCCGACAATAACGTATGTTTAACTGCAAATTAACCACGTAAAGATCCAGATTTCGATGAATCATCGACCTCTAACGACTAGCATGAACAATAATGCAATGATCCAATAGAGATACGGCCAACCTCAAGATCTTATAAATAGTGTAAGAATTTCATCGTCTCTTCATGGTAATGAAGGAGTTACGCAGAAAACTGGTACCTGGACGACAAAGTTCCGTCTTTCGCAGTCCAAGAACATGTTGATAGTGTAGTTGGTGGCCGACCGGATCTTGTCCCTTACGATAGAGAAACTTATCTGGTCCCTCGAGGTGAAACGGTCCACTTCGTTGAACCATAGACACGTGAAGAGATTGGTGATGGGAATATGCTCTTTGACAATAACACATCCCTCGGGAACATCTGCAAGCGAAAGCGAGACGGTGTTGAGGATACTCAAATAGCAGGGCGGATCTAGAAACATGAGAGGGGCGAACAGTGGAATTTCAGAAAAGATGGAGCGAACAATAGAATCTTCGGGGGGGGGGGGGAGTTAAAGGATTGAGGAAAGAAGGAAAGGTTGTCGTACCGCTGGTGATTGGAAGCTTAGCTGAAGTATAAGGTGTTAAACCCTCCTTTGTGTAAAAATCGACCTGGAAATCGATAGAAGCATTATCGTACTTTCCAGCAGCTTTATTAGCTTCCGCTTCCAGAAACACGTCGAAACGCTTGTAATGCCTCGATATGGCAAAGCTCGCGTTTTTCCTCCACAAGAATCTGCAACATCAGCACAAGAAACTCCATTCATATGATATTTTGGTCATGAATTCACAAGCGGTTTGAAACAATAGTGAAAGGTTAGATAAGAACGAATATGAAAATCCGAGACTAAATAAAAGGCCGCCGATCTGAATGTTGTTTTTATTCTTTTTTCATGCAAATGCATCTTAAACCTACATTTATTTCCATGAAAACGGCCGTGAGGCCATTACGGAGTTAACAAACCTTTCGAGAATTTGGATAGGATCGACAACCAGCTCAAGTTTAGCATCAATCCATAGTGAGTACCGGGCACCAGGGAAAAGCCGATGAAGTAAAAGTTTCGGAATCTATCATAGCAAAAGCAAAATCAACCATAAGAAACATATAATGGTAAGTTTTAGGTGAGAAGGAAGAAAGAGCAAAGCTTTTACCTTTCCATTGCGTCTTGGATCAGAATAAGGTAAATTATGGACAACGATGATTTTCCAAAGCCCGACTTTCTGGTCGCTGCCCAGCTCGGTTGAATTCCTCAAAAAGGCTGCTGTTTCCTCATCAAGAAACATATGAAAGCAGACGTTTGTTTTGGTATATTCACTCATGTTCTTCGGTTGTCGTATTAAATCAAACGCCCCTGTTCAAGAACGAATCTCCTATGTTAATTTATATAAAAATCTTTAAAACAGATTAAAAAAACATGACGATTACCAAATATTGCGGACGCAACTTACTACTCCTCGACAATTTTCCATCTCAAGAAGGTCCGAATCATCAATGTCAAAACCTGTTTCATGACCGGGTTTTACTCCTCTTACAAACCTAGTAGAAATTCGCCAAAAAAAAAACCGGCAACTAATTATCTACAAAACATATAGTAAGATTATGCATTTGAAGTAAATCAATGTAATCTAAAAAGTCAAACTAAATGCCCCGAAAGGAAAATACCGTACCCACAGTGGATGCTCATAGACTCTCTTACATCATATGAATCAGTCCTCTGTCTCAATGAAGGATATCCACCAAATTCAGACCCTCCAAATTCACATTTAGTTAGATTTTCTTCATGAATGTACGTCAAATCCCTTATCACGGGAGAAAAAGACGATGCATTAGGCATTAGAGCAACAGCATCTTCCAAAGGAAGGTAGCATACAGGGCAGGCTGCATGGACAAACAACACGAGAATCCCATAAATTGGGAATTCTTCAAATTGTATCGTGCTACAAGATATAATACTAATTCTCAAATTAACAAAGTAAAGAAAACTCACGACGTGGTCCAGTCCTCTTTTTATCGGCTGGAGGCGGAGGCAATGTGAAATGCTCGCATGGATTCCTGGGTGGGAGTTTATATCCGGTAAAATAGACAGGTGGCGGATGTGGCAAGGTGGCATTTGCACTAGCTAGTATTTCAAGAGTTTGAGGCTGATAACTTCCACTCCCATCAGATATTGGTGCAGATACGATATGTATGCTTGGAAAAACATTTTCTCGAGCCTCCTCACCTTCAAGATAGCAACCCTTTATAGTTTAGTAAAAGAAAACAAACTCAGCTTTGAAAGTATGTTTAACCCCTTACCCGTTATCAGTAGGTTTATGCTTGGAATAATACTATCTCGAGCCTCCTCACCTGCAAGATGAACGAGTTACTATGTAGATAAAATCTCTATATGCACACATAATGTATTAAGTATCTACAGTAATATCATAGTAGACTCGGTATACTCGTTGTGGCTATAATCAAATGGATTTGCCTAGAAAGTCGGGGTAAAATAAATTGTTTCAAGATAAGGCGAGCCCTAATTTCTTTAAATAGAACCAATCATCTCCAGATGGGTAATTGATCAAAATGCCACCCTCTTTTTTTGGAGGAGTTAAAAGATACTATGATGGCTAAGTCGCTTTCTACTTTAAAATGGCTTCTTGTTTTCTGTCTTTAAGCAGCCCTATATCACTTAGCATTTCTCTAAAACAAACTCAAATTCAAAAGCACTATAGCAGGTATAAGATTGAACTATTATCAATAGTCGAACCTCTAGTCATATTAGATCAAGTTCTGTAAGTTATTCAAGCAAGCAAAATCATATGTAGATCTAAAATTTCTCCAATTATTCTCCTTAACTACCGTAGTTAAATGTAAACAAAGGAGCTTAATAATCTTGTTTCTCGACAAAATCATTAAGTTGTTCATGCAAGCAAAAACATATGCAAATCTACAATTTCTTCATATATTCTCCCCAACTTCCATAGTTAACTGTAGTAGCAAAGAAGGTTAATAATCTTGTTTCTCCACAAAATCATGAAGTTCCTGCAAGCAAAAGCATATGCAATTCTACAATTTCTTCAAATATTCTTCCTAACTTCCATAGTTAATGTAGTAGTAAAGGAGCTTAATGATCTTGTTTCTCTACTGTTCATTTGAAAAAAATACACAGGTACCCTACGTTCTCTAACTCGTCCGAAGAATCCTAACACACACAAAAACAACAAACAGATGGAGAATAGGAAGCCAAACCTTTGCCAACAATCAACACCCACATGAAAACGACAACAGACACGAAACACAGCAGCAGCATTCCGATCTTCTTTCTTGGAGCGAATTTGAAGATCCAATGGAATAATCTATCCTTCTCCTTGAGCATCTTAGGCGGCTTCCTTGAGATGGGAGGCGTAGTTTGTATTGGCAAGCAGAATGCAGCATTCTGAATCTGCTGCAGCGATCCATAACTCCCCGAAGATCGAAGACCCAATGACCCTGTAGTCATTGTTGTCCCTTCGATTCGAAACTTCGCCTCTCATCTCCCTCCTCCCTCATTCACAATTTATCAATCCAATCTCCAACCACAAATCAAATTACCAAAACTTCAATCTCCAACCACAAACCAAATTACCTATGCACAAAACTGAATTCCAAATTGTGTTCAAACTCAAAGTTCGGATCTTTATCACGTGGGACTATAAATCAACTCAAATTACAACTCAATCAGCCAAAATAACATCAAATAAAGCTGAATTCGCCAAGAAATTCAAGACCCACTTCACTAAATAGACCAAAATCAAGAACTATAATCACTTTCAACTAAAAATCACAGATAAATTGTTGCCAATTTAGCAAATCACAGTATATTAGCAGAACAAAAATTGTAAATATCTAAACTAAACAATACTTCCAAGGCTGAGAAAATGAAGTTACACTTGGATGCCAATCAAACAAGAATTGCAAATTCAACTCCAACTCAAGTTCTCAAAACCGATAAAAATAAAAATAAAAAGAATGAGGAAATTAATGAATGGCCCTGAAATAGAGGGTTCGTGGATGATCGTATCATAGGGTTCGTCCCAAATCTTTATAGATCAAGATTCACGAATCCCTCTTATTTGGAGAAATCCCATTCTTTTTAATTGTGGGATATATACACACTACGGTAAGTAGTTGGAGTATTTTTACCGAGTAATAATAGTAGACGAAATCGGTTGGAACATGATTGCGGATGGATAACATGCGCCATGTGCGCTCGAGATTTTGACGGCATCGATATCAGAATGTTTTCGTTACCGTTTCGGCACACAATTTTCATCCCAGATTAAAAGTTTTAGGATTTTTGGCCAAAAAATCCCCACTCTTCTGACTCGACTAACATAAAATCATGAATTAATTATTCGACACGTTCTCCTGAACAATGCGAGATTAGTGCAAATACGTAATTAGCTTGATCTAGTTAGGTCATGGTTATCCATCTTAAGTACGTAATTAAGAAGGAATTGATTGTTTTGGAATGTCATTAAAGAATTTTTTGACTATTGAAGTGCTATTAGGTCTCTAATTTATTATGGTTTTATTGGAAAGTTAATCCGACTTGTAGGACTTTTTAGCTAATGTTGGAAATGTTTACCTATCCCATAATTTACACAATTCTCTTTATATTTAGGGGGTGTTTGCAAGAGCTTAAATTATTCAACTTATAATTTAATTTAAGGAAAAACTGTTTTTTAGTGTTTTGCAGGACTTAGAATTCGAGAAAATTCTACATTTAAGTCAAATAAGTTGAAGTTGGTTAAGTTGGTTTTTTACAAACTTCTCCAACTTAATGGCATATTTGTAATTTCGGATAAGGTTTGTGATTTGACATTTTCTTATAAATCATGAAAATAAGGCTACTCTGATATAAATGTTTGCAAACACTCTTTTTTCAAGCTTTTACGCTTTTAAGCGGTTTTGCAAACACACCCAAAATTCTCCAATAAGCCGCTTTTTTCCAACTTCTCCTTAATTTAAGCACTTAAAAAAAGCTTAGGCGTTGCAAACACCCCTTAGTACTCCCTCCGTCCCATTAGTAGTGTCCCATTCCTTTTCGGCACGGTTATTAAGAAAATGGTGTTTTGTGGTGTGTATTGTTTGACTTTTGAGTGGTTGATTACTTGTCCACATATTTCTTACCTTTTTTAGAAATGGGGACACTTACTAATAGACAACCAAAAAAAAGGGAAATGAGGCACTATTCTTAATGGGACGGAGGGAGTACTTATTATTTTACAAAGAAAACTCGCAATTATTGCATAAAATTATACTATAACATTTCTCAAGTAAATAATATGTACTTATTTTTTATAAAATCATTTGACACATATACATTTGACTCATACGGGTCCAAATTGTGAGATTAAAAAAATTAATTCCAACAATCTAAAATGAAGATCTCTATATCACACAATTCGAATCGTTACTATCGTAATATTAATAATTTTATAACTGTCGGGCATTATTTACATGAGGATTGTATCGATCAAAAAATATTAAAGTATTTATAATACACATACTGTTATAAATTAAATGAAATGAAGAGAATAATAGAGAGAAGGAATTGATGTGTATATTATTATGAGGGTGGAGACCTCTATTTATAGAGTACAAGATGGGCTCTTGGGCCGACATAAGATGGGCTAATGGGTTGCTAGGGTTTACATGTGGTCAATCTATATACGGTAAATATTATTTACAACACTCCCCCTTAATTGACCATCTTTAAACGAGAAATTCTTTGCCTCGTTAAAACCTTACCGAGAAAAACCCGATGGGATAAAAAGCGGTCGAAAGAAAAAGAGTACATTGCTCCACCTCAATATAGTCATTCTTGATCCTTGAGTCGGTCGCATATCGATCTTGTGTACCAACTTCTTGAATGTTGGCGTTGGTAATGCCTTTGTAAAAGAATCCGCTAGGTTGTCGGCGAGCAAATTCTTTGGATGTTGATATCGCCCGATCCTTTGGAGATCATGTGTTCCATTGTCTCTTTTATGAATCAATCTCGATGACTCGTTTACTCGTGTGTTGCATTGCATGTCTCGTTAAAAACCTTAACTAAGAAAAACCTTTGGGGAAAAAAACTTAGAAAGGAAAAAAGAGTGCAACCATTTGACCTTCGAGGGGTCTTTGACCTTTAGGAGTCGACCTAATCTTGGGATTATTCTACGATTTCTTACTCCCCCTCAGAGATAACAATCTTCAAGGTTATCTTTAAGGTCCATAGTAATATGTACAACACCGAAGTTTAATTATTCTCATAGAGAATAACATGTACTGTCTCGAAGATAATAAACGATGGTCGATACCATTTCAAATCCTCATATTGCACATAAGTAAGGAACTTACGGTCCTAAAATATCTTTTATTATCTTCTATAAATCTAAATGAGTCTACATCCACTTCAAGTGATAGAAACAACCATTAGGTAGCTATATGGATGAAATACAAAAATCTCTTTAAAGGCCTAGTTTAGGTAGGTCGACTAGCATTACTCCATCGGGGAGATGCTCGATCTACGAGTCGAGACCATTATTAGTTCAACCCGAGTCTTTTGATTCTAACTCCGTATTTGGGCATGGGTTGATTTCATCAAGTACTTTTGTATATAATGATTCACCTATTCTCTCTAGGAGTAATGTGGAGTGATGTGTTATAAATTTCTATTCCGCGGACTTTTTATCTCTTAGCACCAATAAATCTCTCACGCGTCTGCGCACTAATAAGAATCAATTGATTTATTTTTCTATGAAGAACTTCGGTTCGTTCATGGTGCATATACAACAATTATATGAGATTTTAATCACTTCATTTTGCACTATATAATTTGATGAACTTCAAGTTCATAGTGCGTGAATCTAAATAATTAATCCAACGAGATATTTGCGGCATTCAATCTTTATATTTATGTTTCATATCTCCCCTAATGCCGACAATGATGTGAGTTGGTTATAAAATCAACAAATCAATGAATAAGATAATACATAATGATTTGCTCTATGTAAGTCGTTTGGACGGAGTATATATATAAGTATTATGCTTTTCGGGAGTTTCAATCAAACTCTAGTTATCATTTATGTACCCTTACGTCAAGGAATACTCATCGTTCTTATTATATCATACACGATCGTATCTTATTTCGGCCACGACAATGACTTTTGAAAGCATCTTTTGACTTACATGCTTTGAAGCAAGTTAAATCCTTCGGGGATTTTCGTATATATTTCACTATCTAGTGAATCATATAGATAGACATTTACTACATCCATAAGGCGCATTCAAGTCTTTGTGACATAAGTAGATTAATCATACTCAAAAATATAATGGCGTCTATTATGGGAGAGTACATAATTAATTCCCGGTCTTTGAGAGAAACCTTATGTTACGAGTATTACCTTATATCTCGTAATTTTTATTTCTCTTTCTAACAAAGACACATTTATATCCTTCGGGGATATATATTTTTTTTTTCGGATATGAACTACAGGTCCAAAAGTTTCCGAGTTTTTAGGAAATATTAATTCACCTTGTATGACTTTTTTTCCTCTTTGGCCGATTATTTATAACTTGACAATCTCTTATAGATCATCGTTGAGGATCCTCTTTTATCATTTTAAGAGTCATATTAAAGGTGAATATATCGTCATGCGTCACGACGATATTTGATCTCTCCAATATATTGAGATCTCATTAATTTGACGCTAGCTGATTCTTGGGAACTTTCATTTGATTGATTAATCATATTCGTCATGGTTTGGTTCATATCTTGTACCCCTTTATCTTAGGCACAAAATTTCTTTTAGAACCCAGTTGGTCGACCATTTTTTTTTTTTTTTTTTTACGAATTTTTAATTCATTTGCTACCATTTGCACTTGTCCTTCGGGGGACATTTATTCTTTCGGGGGTATTTGCGGCAAATGTATGACATTGTCACTTCTTATATATACAAAACTTAAAAGCATCAAGAAGTTGGTTTGCAATCTTTTACAAGTGAACATATCGACTTCTTGTTCACATTGATTCTTACGGAATACAAATGTGGCTATTTTGTTCTTGTACTTTTTGTTGGATGTAGATTTCACATTGATTACTTGGGAATCCAAATGTGACATATGTTCCACCTAATGTTGGGAACGTTATTTTATGATAATAACAATCTTAATGTGAGACTCGTTTTTATACGTACGAAACCATTTTGATTATGGACATGAGCAACTAGGTGTTGAATCTCAATCCCAAAGCAATCCGATATTAAATCCTCTTCGGGAGGAACTTGGAGTTTAATAAACTCACTCGCTTTATCAAGACAAATCTTCTTGATGGAATTGAGCTCTTTATTTTTGAAATTGTAGTTTTACCAAGTGCTAAATTTCTTGTAGAAATCAAGCATTCATGGAAATTAAGAGATTCTTCAAGATATCTCTGCAACGCCCATATGAATTTTCAATTATGTTGCGCATGATAGTTGCTTGCAGATGTCCAAACTTATCATGTGAAAGCATAAAGCTCTTTTGAACTTACGGTTCGTGACATGTTTTTGTCTCACTTATTTTTATGAATGTGTAATACATTCAAGGTGGTAGTGTGATAACTTTTCTTTTGTTAGCTCTGGCTAAATACAAAAGAATCACTACCTTCATATAATTTCAATATGCTATCCATTGCATATTCTTAAAACTTAGTAAGTGTCTTCTAGACTTACTAGAATAAAAGACATGTTCAATAGTTAATTTAGTATCATTTGATAGAATGACACATGCTCTTTTGGAGCCTTCAATAATTTCGATGCACTAGATTTGAAAATCTTTAGGATGCGCATATACTCGTATCGAGCTTTAGAGATGACAATCAATTATATATTTAAGCAATCCTACTTGGGATGCTTCATTTCCGTTGTCTCTCTCATGCCCTCTTATTGGCGAGATGAGCATCGATATCAAGAGTGCGTTAATGTCAACAAGACATTAATAATGTATTTTGTTCGAGAATAACATATATCATCAAGGAATGAGTTGCTCGTTAAGAGCATTTAATATTCTTCTACAATATAAATGATGCTACTTTAGGAGCAAAAGTTTAATAGTAAATAAATCTATTATATTGCGGGCATTTCCACAAACATGCGTTAGTAATGCTACTATTACATTATGGTCATTCTTCGGGAATGTAATTGTCTTACTTCCGGAAGCGGCACGTTACTTCTATTCAAGATAAATGAAATCAATAAGTTATAAATTTTGAGATCTACCAGGGTCTCAACTATTCTTGAAAAGAAAGTAAACAACAAGAGGCATTGAAAATGCGGGTGTCAAACATAAAGGAGCTCTTGCTACCACTCCACGTGTAATTAGGTAATACATTAAAGTACAACATACCTTTATATATTCATTGTTCTTTAGGAACATGTAATCTTATTCAAGATTATTAATTGTCTTCTTCGGGAGCAGCAATTAAAATTATGAACATATAGCATTTGCCAAAATTAAAAAAAAAAACTTGAATCATTTCTTCAAGAACATGTAGTATTCTCAGGGAATACAAATTTTGCTACTTCGGGAGCACTAATTTTAGTTTTATATTAAACCACTTTAGGCGAAAGGTTAATACGTTCTAGAAACCCAATTGTTCTTCAAGAACATAGTATTATTTGGGAATATCAATTGTGCTACTTGGGGGAGCAACAATAATAAAAAGTCAAGAACCAAGATTCGTCCATCAATAAGATATGTTGTATGAATTGCTCGGTACGTAATATTCTTCGGGAATATTAGTTTATGCTACTTCGGGGAGCAACAAATTAAGATTACATTTATATATATAAATATAAATATTATACGGTATGCGAGAAGAAGAGAAAAAAAAAGCTGAGGTATATAGTAATTACATAGATAATATTAGTAACTCTTCAAGAGTGAAATATTCTTCAAGAATATTAAATTGTGCTACTTACGGAGCAACAATTAAGTTATTTCAATAAATTTGAATTGCTCTTTAAGAGCATATGATATTCTTCGGGGAATATGGATTGTCTTCTTGGGAGCAACAATCTATATTCAACATTAAATAAATAAATAATAAACAAATAAATAAATAAAAGCTTAAATAAATGCTCTTCAAGAGCATGTAATATTCTACGGGAATATTGATTGTCTTCTTACGGAAGCAACAATTGAATTGCTCTTTAAGAGCATGTGATATTCTTCGGGGAATATCAATTGTCTTCTTCGAGAACAACAATTATGATCAAATGATTAATCAAATAAGTAAAAATGTGTAAATGCTCTTCAAGAGCTTGTAATATTCTTCGGGAATATTAATTGTCTTACTTACGGAGCAACAAAAGTTAAGTAATATTCTTCGGGAATATTAATTGTGCTACTTACGGAGCAATAATAAGTTAAATAATATTCTTCGGGGAATATTAGGGTATTGTCTACTACGGGAGCATCAATTGATTAATAGATGAACACGTCGCTTAAAGAAATTGAATAAGCGATAACACAAAAATAATATAATAATTCTAAGAAGAGACAAAAAAAAAAACGTAGAACACATCTTTTAAATAAGATGATGAGTAATATAAGATCGCATCGAGCATTTCTTTTAATTACCAAATGCGTTTAATTAACTAATCTATTAATTAACAAATGGCGTTTAGTTAAAAAATTCTTTTAATTACCGAAGGCATCCAAAACATATCATATATTTATAAAAAAAATTGAATGATTCGACGTATGGGAGAATCGAAAACAGAAAAGAAAATTCGATCAATGATCGCTACTTTAAAACGAGATTCGTCGTTACCTTCAGTGGGTATCGTCTCGTCTTTTGAAAAGAGTCTCTCGTGCTGACAACGTGTTATAAACTAAATGGAATGAAGAGAATAATAGAGAGAAGGAATTGAGGTGTATATTATTATGAGGGTGGAGACCTCTATTTATAGAGTATAAGATGGGCTCTTGGGCCGACATAAGATGGACTAATGGGTTGTTAGGGTTTACATGTTGTCAATCTATATACGGTAAATATTATTTACAACACATACAAAATTGAGAACGACATTCTTGAATTTTATTGTGAGAAAGCCGACTATAAACCAGTTACATAAATATATTTAAATGTCAGTTATGAGGGAGTTGATGGAAAAAAAATTGAACGAACCTCACATTTTATCCTTTGTTATTTGATCTTTCACATATAATAACATACACAATAATAAGTTGTTATTGTGGTTTTGAAATATTAAAAAGATAATCACTTGGTCTTATAAAAACTATTATACTATATCTACGCTGTAGCTGACTATTAGACAACATTAATCACATCTCACCTTATTCTAATATGTTTTAGAGTAATATAAATCTCATAAAAATCACAACCGCTTCTTTTAAGTGTGCATTGATATACAAGCCCGTTTAGTAACACCTATAAATAATTTAGAACCATAATGTATTCAGATATATAACTTTTAATCACAAGACAATTCACTCTACCACCATGTCACAATTATAACTAATAGCAATAGCTGATAGTTACAAAGACGATCAATCATTGTCTTCATAGACTGAAACCATGCATCAGTGATGATATGGTCGTACATTTATCTTCACAAATTGCCATAGTTTTTTACACACAAAAAAAAGGATACCATGAAATAGTAAGTATGAATTAAGTAGAGATTTCAAAAATAGCCTTAAAGCCCATCACATTATTTTAAACACAAAGTGATAGGCACTTATTATTATTTATATATTATTATAAGATTAATTAATGTGTGTTGACTGTTGATTGTAAATCTTTGACACGAAAAAAATAAATTCAATAAAATTCAAACACAAAATATTTATAAATATCATGTTTCAAGCATGTCGTCCAGCCCGACATTATTTTATTATAATATATAATAAATCGCCAATAATAAACAAATAAAAGTCAAAGACCCAGATTCTGACCGCATTCAATTTATCAGCTGGCTAACATGACCTTGTACCTTTCCCACTCTTCTCTCTCTAGACTCTATCTTTTTTTTTTATTTATTTACGAGGACCGCTACTTTTTAATGCGCGCTAAGTGCAAAGCCCCATTCATGTGTAATAGCCTATAAACCACATAAAAGAATTAAATCACCCTCAATATGACAGAGTGACATGCTCACGCACGCATAACGTGTCGGTGGGAATTGAACTCATATCTCTATCTAACATATAATGGTGTTAAGTGAGAGAAAGACACAGCTGCCATTTTCCCTCTCTAAGCAACAATGAGCAGACGCAAACTCCATAGCCAACTTCTGCCGTTTATTCTAGCAGCAATCTTGACCTTCCAACTCGCTGGCGCCGTCGATTTCCTCTTCAACGGCTTCGACGACTCCGCCGTCTCGCTCTACGGCAACGCCACCGTCGAATCGCGCATCCTCACTCTCACCGGAGAAGCCGGCTTCGAGATCGGCCGCGGCGTCTACCCCTCGAAAATCGCTGCTAAAAATGCCAACACTTCGACCGTTCTCCCCTTCTACACCTCCTTCATCTTCGCCTTCGCGCCGTACGCCGGCCGCCTCGCCGGCCACGGCATGGTTTTCCTCTTCGCGCCGAACGTCGACATCGAAGCTGCCTCCTCGCAGAATTTAGGTTTCTTAAACTTCTCCAACAACGGGGACCCGAATAATAACGTGTTCGGAGTTGAATTTGATTGCTTCAGGAATCAGGAATTCGACGATATGAACGATAATCACGTCGGTGTTGATGTGAATTCGCTCACTTCCGTTAGGTCACACGAAGCAGGGTTTTGGTCAGTGAGGAATTCCTTCCAACGGTTGGAGCTCAACAACGGGAAAACGTATCAAGTTTGGATTGATTACGCTGATAGACTTTTGAATGTTACAATGGCACCTGCTGGTATGAAGAAACCTCAACAGCCATTGATGAACGTTTCCATCGATCTATCTCTTGTTCTGGAGGATGAAATGTATGTTGGATTCACTGCTTCAACCGGAAACATGACTCAGAGTCACAAAATCCTCGGTTGGAGTTACAGCAACACAAATTCTTCATTCAGTGAGCGTTTGATAAATCTAGGTTTGCCTTCCTTTGAGCTTCCAAAAACTCCATTCTATAGAACTAGAGGTTTTGTTGCAGGTCTCACAGCAGGCGTTTTGATTCTTGGTGTTGTATGTTGTATATTTGCTTTAATGTTTGTTAGAAAGCGTAGGATGAGAAGAACGGAGCGAGAGGAAATGGAGGTCTGGGAGTTGGAGTATTGGCCTCATAGGCTTTCTTATCAAGAAATTGAATCTGCAACTAAAGGTTTTGCAGATGAGAATGTGATTGGAGTTGGTGGGAATGGTAAGGTTTACAAAGGGGTTTTGAATGGAGGATTGGAGGTTGCTGTGAAGCGAATTTCGCATGATAATGTTGAAGGGATTAGAGCATTCTTGGCAGAGATATCCAGCCTAGGAAGAGTTAAGCATAGAAATTTAGTGGGATTAAGAGGATGGTGCAAGAAAGATAAGGGAAGCTTGATATTAGTCTATGATTACATGGAAAATGGAAGTCTTGATCAAAGGGTGTTCATTTCTGATGAAAGCAAGATCCTAAGCTATGAAGCAAGGATAAGAATCTTGAAGCAAGTAGCTAGTGGGATCCTCTACTTGCACGACGGATGGGAATCCAAGGTGTTGCATAGAGACATCAAATCAAGCAATGTGTTGTTAGACAAAGATATGAATGCTAGGCTAGGTGATTTCGGGCTAGCTAGAATGCATGATCATGATAAGGCGGCTGGGACTACGCGGGTGGTAGGGACTATAGGTTACCTAGCACCGGAGATTGTAAAATCTGGCCGAGCATCAATAAAGAGCGATGTGTTTGGATACGGAGTCTTGATCTTGGAAGTGATCTGTGGTAGAAGGCCTATTGAGACAAACAAGCCAGCTTTGGTGGATTGGGTTTGGGAGATGTTTAGAAGAGGGGAGTTGGTTAACGCCATGGATCATCGGGTTAGAGAGAGTGGGGATGTGGATTTGGAGGAGGTTGAGAGGGTGCTGCAGTTGGGGATGGTGTGTGCTCATTCTGATCACAAGGCAAGGCCAACAATGAGGCAAGTGGTGAAAGTGTTTGAAGGGAAGAGTGGAAATGAGGGAGATGATGATATGAATGTTTACCTCTTGGAGAAGATGAGGAGTGGGGAGATTCTTTCCATGCATCATGAGGTTCCAACTTTGAATGAGATTAGACAAGGGATGTCTTCTTCTTCTGTGTCACTTTCTTGGAGTAATATTACTGTTGTAGAGGGTAGATGATGATTATTTGTATTCTTTTGATGTCAAATTGTAGTATTTATTGGCAGTGACTGTATAGATAAGTTCATGCCTAAATTAGATTATAATCATTCTATACATTAAGTTGATTAGTGATATTACATTGTTGTTGTATTATTGTACTATTGTTTATTGGTTTGTGGTTCTATTCTTTAAAGCTTCCTCATCATTAGCTTTAATGTTTATATAATTTGATAAGAGAATTTTATAAGATGTTAAAGTACAGTTTTACTATCTAAAGAAACTATGTTGGAATCAATATACATAAAGGCACCAGTGGTCTAGTGGTAGAATAGTACCCTGCCACGGTACAGACCCGGGTTCGATTCCCGGCTGGTGCAATAATTTTTTCTAAGTCAAATTTTCACATAATTAATTTGTTATTGTTAGTAATTTGTTATTATTTCTTAGCTACAATGAATATTTTCGTATTATATTGAAGAGCATGTTTTGTCACATTTGCTTCGTGATTATTTTTAGTTACAATGAATATCTCGTGTATTTGCTTTCGATTCCTTCTTATGTTAAACGACAAGTATATCAACATGACTTTATCCACCAATGTTGATAATAATTAATATGAATAATATTATGAAAATATAAAACGAAATACGATTAAAAATACAGGATGATGTCGAGATTTTCCTTTCAAAATACGTGGAATTTAAAACCTCTTACATCAAATTCAAAGTTATTTGAAGATTTACTTGTATTATTCGTGTGGTATTTTCCAAGGAATTTAAATCGTGGGTTCCATGATCACCATTGACAAGTCAATTTTCTTGAAAAGTTGAACTTTTTTCCTTGTTCATGTGGCGTCACGTTTCGAGAGTTGAAAAGCATGCCACATTTGAATCCATAGTGTTTGATTTACAGAAAAACTCTTAATACTGTAAAAATAAATTATTTTCGTTAAATAAAGATAAGGTAACCAAACAAACAAGTACAATTTCCACATCTAGGTGAATCTCAAGATCCGATTTTGAATCGAGCCCAGTTCCCCCATTGGACGAGGACGGGGCAAATTAGGGTTTAATGTACTCCCTCCGTTCCATAGAAAGTGTCTTCTTCTTATGAGGTACGGAGTTTTAAGAGAGTTATTTTAATTGGTATAGATGTGAGACCTGTACAATTAATAAATTATTTAGAATTAGTTTGTGTGATAGAGAAGTGGGACCCATATAATTAAGTAATTGTATTGAATTAATTTGAGTTGGTAAAGGTGTAGGACCACTTTATTTTTAGGACAAAAGACACTTTCTATCTATGGGACGGAAGGAGTAATTTAATTTCATGCCTCTTTCCTCCGATAATTCTCGTAGATATTCTCTCTCCTGACTATTGACTTTCAAGAGAAGTAGGCCCTACGCTACCTATAACAATCGCGCGTATAAATTACGTATAAATATCTTTATATATGAAAAAAGAAACAGTCTTGATTCATATGTTTCGTTGATCGCTTGCTATTGAATTCGAGTCGTTATTATTCTAAACAGATAAAATTTTCAGACAAAGGGTTTTTCGTACGAAGAATATAAATAAGAGCATATACCCTTTTGGTTAGTCAAGATCTCCTATTTCTGTGTTTTCTAGAGAGATTTGCATGACTTTAGTTTTGCAGTAATTACTATTGTTTGGAAGGGAATGGGTATATAATGATTGGCGTTTCTTTATTTTCAAGCAATTTGAGTACACTTTTGTTGTTTTCTTATATTTAATTGGCTCTTGCTGTCTTTAGCGTGTTGATTTTTCGTTTCTTCTCTTGTTGAGTTTCAGACTTTGAAGGAAGGTTAAGTTGACTCCAAAGCTAAAAGGGTTTCTAAAAGTTTGATCCGATCCTGTTCTTGGAAGGAATTTGATTAGGTATCCAACTCTTTCTCAATGTAGTACTGGTGGGCTTTTTCTCCTAATTTTAGGTTTTGGTTGATCTTGATGCAGTATTGATGTGATTCAAGATTGATATTGTGATTGTTCTTGCTATAGTATATTGAATGTTGAACGTGTACTCCTAATTTTAGAGGCGTTTTCTTGATTTTGGTTGATCTTAATGTAGTATTGATGGACTCATGATTATTGATTCTTCTTGCTACTCTTGAAAGTTTGTCCCTAATTTTAGAGACCTTTTCTTGATTTTGGTTGTTGTTGGTGGTGCTTGATAGGTGTATCATTGAATTCAATTTCAATTATTTTGAGGGTTCTTGATACGTGATGGAGATGCAATTTGATTCCTCCCTTTTCCTATTTTGATTGGGTTTTGGGATTTTGGAAGAAAATCTTGATTGAGAAGAAGGAATTTGCGAACTAAGTTGCAGGAATGGAGGAAGAGGCTAATTCTTGGATAAGGAGAACCAAATTCTCTCATACTATTTACCACCGTTTTGATGCTTCCACATCCAAATTAACCTATACTCCTATTACACCTCTCCCACATCGAATTTCTTGCCCCAAATCAAGAACAGAACCAATAAATAGGAATGTGGCTGCAGGGCCAAATTTTGTCCAAGTGAAAAGCCTTTCTAACAACAAGCATAGGGCTGTCTCTCCCATCCAAGAATTGAAGCTTCCGGAAACCTTCAAGGAAGCCGGTTCGAACCAAATTCGTTTCTCAACTCCAAACCCGCGTAGAAAACATCAAGAAAAGGGAATTCATGGGAAGTTGGTTCATAGAGACTCCATAGAACTCGGTTCGAAGAATCTTGGATCGAAGCCATCTAGTAATACTAGTCCTAGTCCCCTTAGGCATTTCACCTCAATGAAGTTTCATGATAAGGCTAAGGTTAAAAAGGAATCGAAGTGGGTTAAGTATTTTGATCATGGTGCAGGGAGAGTGACATCCGTGGAGACTACGGATGAGTACACAGTTGATCTTTCGAAGTTATTTCTCGGGCTAAGATTTGCTCATGGGGCGCATAGCCAGATCTACCATGGGAGTTATATGGACAAGCCAGTTGCTGTGAAGGTTATTAGGCTTCCGGTTCCGGATGATGACGAAAATGGAGCCCTTCGTGCTCGGTTGGAGAATCAGTTTGCTAGAGAGGTCTCTCTCTTGTCTCGGCTCCATCATCCAAATGTTGTAAAGGTAATCATTTCCGAACCATTTCTCCTATGTTCGCTAGAGCGTTTATTCTGTGTTCATTTGAAACTGCATCAAACACTATGTATGCCAATAAAATGACGTTATTGCCCTTTATTCAAGAACAACAAACAAGTAGTTTTCTGATTCCGTTTTCTTTTTTACTTCATAGATATTCTCTAGTTTCTCATTGCTAGTTTCAAGTATGTTGTTAAGAATCATGTGATTTAGTTATTTTAGACCTAATTTTGACTATTCCTCGGCGAACTTCAAACTTGGAGGTCACTTTTCATAGTTTTAACTTTAGCATTTCATCTTAAAAATACGGTTAAAAAATTCGGCAGAGGTATTAATGTCACATTATTCAAGAACACAATTTTTTCCCTAGTAAAACAAACACATGGTAGTCTGATGTAGTTTGATATTTTTTTGCCTTTTTCCGGTGATTGTGCCTTGAATTCTTACATATACTAGACAAGTTCTTCGTACTTATATTAAGTTTGCTATGTCTTAGTCTTGTAATTTGAAGTCTGATTATTACATGACATTGGATTTGGATGCAGTTCATAGGAGCATGCAGCAAGACACCGGTATACTGTGTAATAACAGAGTATCTACCAAAGGGCTCCTTGAGATCATTCCTACATAAGCTTGACCAAAAAGCCCTTCCACTACCAAAGCTAATCTCTATGGCTCTAGACATCGCAAGAGGAATGGAATACATTCACTCGCAGCAAGTCATTCATCGAGATCTCAAACCCGAAAACATTCTCTTGACTCGAGATTTCGACCTCAAAGTTGCGGATTTTGGGATTGCGTGCAAGGAGGCATGCCGGGATCTTCTTGCGGATGATCCCGGTACCTACCGTTGGATGGCTCCGGAGATGATCAAGCGTAAGCACTACGGCAGGAAGGTGGATGTGTATAGCTTCGGCCTCATTCTATGGGAATTTGTGGCCGGGAAAATCCCGTACGAAGATATGACTCCGGTGCAAGCTGCTTTTGCCGTGGTGAATAAGGTATTACTCTTGATCATCTTCATGGGCGGATCCAAGGGGGGCAGGTGGAGGTCCTCGATCCCTAAATCATGCAAAATCCAGATTCTTCTCGAATTTTCTACATTCTTTTGGCAAAATTAATATTTCGGCCTCCTCTCTCTCTCTTGAAACTGCAGATTTCGACCCTAAATCGTGCAAAATCTTGGATTTTTTATATTTTATAGAAATTATTATTTTGTACTCGTCTCTCGCGAAATTGCAGATTTTATTCTTACATCGTGCAAAATTGCATATTTCACCCCCTAAATCGTGCAAAATTTGAATTTTTTATATATTTTTGAAAAAATTGTTATTTCACCCTCCTCTCTTCCGAAATTACAGATATCGCCCCTTAATTTCTAATTCTGCATCCAACCTAACTGATTTGAATGAGGTTTCAGTTTGTCTGAATATCTCATTCTTCATTACACATGCTAAAGCAACTGTGTTTGGGATTTGCAGAGCTTGAGGCCTGCTGTTCCGGCGGATTGCCCGCTGGTGATGAAGGCTTTGATCGAGCAATGTTGGTGTTCGAAATCGGACAAGAGGCTGGAGTTTTGGCAGATCGTGAAGGTTCTAGAAGAGTTTGAGCGTTCGTTTGCTCGTGATGGAATCTTGAGTCTGGTACAGAACCAGACATGTGAAGATCATAGAAAGGGATTGCTTCGTTGGATTCAAAAACTTGGTCCTGTTCATTAGTCCCACTCCCATGTGAAAACCTATATTTTCTTTATTTTTTTGGGTGATCTGTTTTTGGTAGTTTGCTAGATCCCTATGTAATTATAAACGTTGCAATAAATGTAGTTTTTTATATTCAATATAGTTTATTTTTCATTCAACTCTAAGGATCTAGGATTTCGAAAGAGAGAAGAGTGAAATTTGAGATTTCGAGAGAGAATGGGGCAAAATGTGGAATATCAGAAGGCCAAATATGAAATATCGCGAGGCGAATAAAAAAAGTAAAAAAACCTTAAAAATTACAGTAATAATGATATTCGGCATGATTGGAGGGCGACTGCATTCGCGCCCCCTATATGAGTATTTGTAGATGTGTACGAGTTTATTATAGATGAAGCTGGGCACAAGATTTAGAGTTTCGGAAGCAAAATTCGTAAGGAGAACAAATATGCAATTATAGAGCTGTTAAATACTAAATCTCTAAAATATACAATGGTAAATGATGAAAAATACAAAATTCGGAGGGTGACTAAAATTGTACTTTAAATCTCAAGTATTTCGTATACAAAAGTTATAGTTTTGAATCTTATTATATGTGGAACATGTATGACATAATTTTAAGAGCAGGTTTGTCCAACACAAATTTTGATAATGAATGCGGGTTTCGCAGGTCCGATAAGGTTATCCATCAATATGTCGGAATTAGGGGATGGAATATAATTTTTGCGTGATCAATGGAATATTATCTTCGGATGCTAATATTAATATTAATATTAATATTATTAGTCGTATTATTTATTGTGCAAATCTTCCATTATTATTGTCTTACTTTCACAATCGGACTGCCCGGGCTGCCCGATATTACTGTCATCTTTCTAAAATGACATAAAATACTTTTAAGCTCCGTTTGAAAGAACTTAAAAACAACTTTGTTGGGTTATGAGTCAGTAGATGATACTCAACAGTTAGTGGGTTAAAATAATATTGGGGGAAATCGTAGTAGTACTATGGAATTGAAGATCTCAAAACCCAGCTGATATCAGTAGTGTAGTGTCTTGATAGGATTAACTGATGTATAGGCTAGACTGTTTTTGTTTTGTTTACCTTGTGTCTATGTCCTGTACGGGGTAAAATGTTGGATTGATCTTCTGTCGAAGTTACTTTCTAGAACCCCACGTCATCAGTGTAAGAGCCTGCGTTCTTGAGTCATCAGCTGATCTTCGCCTCGGTAGAAGACATCTCATCAAGCGACGACATCGGCGAGAAGAACTCTATGCAAGCTCGGTACCTTCGCGATCATCGGTGACCACACTCAAGAGAATATCTCTTGTCGGCCGACTCGAGACGAAGAAGCAGAGACTCGCTTCAAGTCTACTGTATCAGACGAGGAAGCTGACTCATTGTTAAAGTCTTTTCGAAAGTCGGCGAGAAGACCATACGAGGATTAGGGGAGAGTCAACTCCAATGTCGACACAATCTCACCTACCACAAACCTCGACCAATGACAAGCCGTCAACGCGATATCTGCTCTGACCAACTAAAGCTGCTCTCATGTACAGTATCAACAACTCTGCTGCAACAATTCGAATTTATGGCCGTTTTCTTTGGAAGGTTGTGACACGTGACATCGTCGTCTCCAACGGACATATGCCGTTTCACGACTATAAATAGAGAAGAAAATCCGAGCTCCACGCACCGAGAATCAAGGGAAAACGCTCGAAGCTTTCAAACAACTCTAGCGCATTCAAGATCAATCCAAAGAAAGAACTTGCTTAATAGAATATCATTAGTTCTTCTCTCTAGAGTTCTTTAGATCCCTCTTCTCTAGCTAAGCTCATTGCCAAATCTATAGCTTAGAAATTCGAAGGAGTTCACATTTAGTGATTGTTCTTATTGTAAGAACTCCTTCCTAGTTGGAGATTATCCCCTCCCCTTCAAACCTCGGTTTGATTTGTAAAGTCGCTAAGGACTATAACTTAGAAGGGTCTGTCCAGTGCACAGATTCCTTGTTGAGGCTTGCTCAGATAAATCAACAAGACCTCCTCTTCAGCAGGACCGTGGATGTAGGATCTTGCGTATCCGAACCACGTTAAAAATTGCTTGTGTTATTTACTGTTTTATTGCATCGCATACAAACTGATTACAAAATCATATCCTTGCATAAAACGTATTCTTAAAAGCGCACTAGCCAAAACTACTTGTGAAAATTACGTTTTCAAACTGAGACGAATCTCCGGGCCCCACACTATTCCGCACTAAGGTTTTCGATTGAGTCTCAACGACCGACAAAGTCGGTAGGGAGAGCTCGATGGTTAACTCGCTCGACCCGAGATCGAAGGTTCTTACTTGGCCGTTCATCGGTCACACCAAACAGCTCGGATGTCCTTCGGTTTGAGAAAAAGAAGCGTGCTCGGTGTATTCACCCCCCTCTACACACGACTCGTCTCCGGACCAACAATTGGTATCGAGCAACGGTGTTCTTCGATCATCGGTTACGTAACTGCGTGGTCTTCTCGAACGAGATCCACAGCGTTTTTACCTTTGCACAATCATCTCTTCATAACATCCTTATACTCTTACTTACAATGACTGATATGTCAGGTATTAGGATGGTACCGATGTTCTCGATAGAGAACTATATGGTATGGCGTGTGAGAATGGAGGCACACCTCACGTCGCTGCATGACATCATGACGGATGTCCTTGAGACAGGACCCATCATTCCCATGATAGACAACGTACAATTTGCTGCTGTGGGAGGTGTAGGGCAGCCGGGCGGGTGCCAAGGTCGCAAAGACAAATCTGCCTTCACGCCTAAAGAGAAAAAGCTGCACAACCTCGACCGAGTTGTGCATAATACTATTCTGACTACGCTCAGCGATTCACACCTCGGGAGGGTGCAAGACTGCAAGACGGCTAAAGAACTTTGGGACGCCCTGGCTGTACTGAGCCAAGGAACCCCGCAGATCAAAGAGAATAAGCTCGAATTAGAGCTACAAAAGTTCGATGCTTTTGCCATGGAGCCCAATGAGACCATTGTGAGCTAAGCGTCGGATTTATGAATCGAGTCAACGTGATCAACGGGCCTGGGGAGGACGTTCACCAACAAAGAGATGAACACAAAGATTACGAGAGCACTACCTCGGCGAAGTGGCTTCCCTTTGCTACTTATTTAAGACGCTCGAGATCTTAATGCTCTAACTCCCGATGTTATCTTTTCGGAACTAAAAACAGAGGAATTTGAGCACGGCTACCCCAACGATGTTCAAGCGCTCCAGTGACACACGGGATTGATCATGCTTTTAAAGCAACATTCAAGCAAAGCGGAGTCAAACCCATTTCTTCCGGCAAGGCAGTGGCCACAATAGAAGCAAAGTCCTCTGAGACTTCAGGCCCTGACCAACTAGCACTGATGGCTCTCAAATATCAAAGAGAAAAAGAGAGAGTCAGAAAGCTAAAGAAATACAACAGAGATTCTCCCTCAGGTAAAAAAGATTTTCGAAATAGGGAAGAATCTAAATCTACCACTGATTGCAGGAACACAGAGCTTGCTGCTAGTCCATCAAATGACTCAGCTGGAAAGAGCAGCAAATCAACTGTGTGCTACAACTGCAAGAAAGAAGGACATTATCGCACGATCGTCCCGAACTCTCGGTTGCTCAAAGAGCGAACGGCGAGCAGCGCAAAAAATTTGCCCGAAGGAGGCAGGCCTACATAGACAGAGAGATACCCGATGACTTAATCGAGGAAGATACATTCATGTATTCTTCTGAGGATGAAGCTGCATTTGTCGCAGTTGAGATCGGAGAGATAGATCCTGAAGAAACTACTGAATACTGTCTGATGGCCGGAGAAGAGGCTGAGGTAAATTCTAAATTTAATATAACCTCCTCTTCACATAGCACACACGACACGTGCTCCGTCACGAGATGAACCTCTAGATGTGGTCCAAGCCTATGATGATCTACTAGAGGAGCGATTCGGTGAGCAGAGAATTCAAGCGAGAACCATTCGAGAACTGGACCAGGTAAAGGCTGAGAATCAGAGACTTTCTTCTGATTGTCAGGTCTCTACTGATTCAGAGAGTCTAGTTGCGAGACTCAAGGAAGAGATTAAATCTCTTATGACTAAGTCTCAGCTCCAAGAAACTCAGATATCAGTTCGACCAAGGACAATTCGAGAAAGATACTTGAGATAGCCCGACTCGATCGAAGCTCGCGAGAAGTTGAAAAGGATTATGAGTCACTTCGAAGAAGTGATGAAGTCTGGCGAGGCCCGATGAGGCGAACAAGATTCCCAGGAGCTAAGGAGAAGTTGGAAAGCATGCTTAGAGCTCAAAGGCCAATAGCCATGAAAGAAGGACTTGGCTACACTCATGAAGCTTCCACTTCAACATCTAAAAGCTCAGAAATGCTGGCTGATAGGTTCGTCAGAGGAAAGGCTCAGGCTACTGACTCAACACCTCGGGCGAAGAATAAACGAGAAGATGATTGCACCTCGGCCGAGCAACCGAAGCAACCGACCGGAGGTTCCCGGTCCCGGGACACCACGATCAAACTCGGGGGGAACCAAGAAGGTCGGGTGGGCGAGAACGATACGGTGAACCGCAATATGTACAGTATGGTTCGTACTACTATGAGCCCAGGGTCAGGAGGAACACAAAGCATCAGAAGAAGAAAGCCCCTGAACCCAAAGCAGTCATAAATTCAGTATCTCCAAGTCCTGTGGAGAAGAAAGCTGACAAGGTTCAGAAGAAGAAGTCTCAGACTTCTAAGGTCCCTAGACAGATCTGGGTTCCGAAATCACCCACTAACATATAAAGACCCAACTGAACCAAAGGGTACCTAAAAATGTTTCTGTTTTGCAGGTGCATAAGGACCCTTGGATAGTGGACAACGGCTGCTCGAGACACATGACATACCAGAAGAGCCTGCTGACCAACTACGTACAAGAAGATGGTCCCAGAATTGAGTTTGGTGACAACTCAAAAAGCTACACAAGGGGATATGGAACGCTGAATATTGGGACTGCTTCAGTTCCAAGAGTAACTTATGTTGAAGGACTTCAACATAATCTCCTTTCTGTCAGTCAATTCTGTGACAATCTAAATAGAGTTATCTTTGACGATGTTGTTGACAAATCTACAGGGAAAACAGTGTTATCAGGCTCGCGGAGGAAGAATATCTATGTTGCAAACTGGAAAACCGCGAGAACTGAGGCTTGCTTGCTTGCACGAGACAAAATCTAGTGACAAGGCGGGATGGCTATGGCACAAGAGACTCGGCCACTGAACTTCAAAACTATGAAAAAGCTAGCCAAGAACTCTAAAGTCGAGGAGCGCCCAACGAATCATTTATCAGAGACAGGAATTGTGAAGCGTGTTTGAAGGGAAAGCAGACAAAGAGTAGCAATCCACCGTTTCCGTCACCTTCCACTGATGGAATCCTTCAACTGCTACACATGGACCTATTTGGGCCAGTCTCTCCAGTGACTATAAGAGGCAAGAAGTATGCCCTCGTCGTTATTGACGACTATTCACGATATACATGGGTCATCTTCATAGCCAACAAATTTGATGTCAAGACTGAGTTGCCCAAACTGCTGAAAAAACTCAGTGTGGAAAAGGACATCAAGATTCAGAGAATTCGCTCAGATAGAGGAACAGAATTTCTCAACTCAGTAGTTAAGGAGTACTGCGAAAAGGAGGGAATTAAACACGAGACATCAGTAGCTCGCACCCCTCGGCGAGAACAAACTTGTTGAACACAAAAAACGAGAACACTTAAAGAAGCGGCAGAAGAACGCTCCTAGCGAGACTCCGGACTACCCTCTAAGTTCTGGGCAGATGCTACTGACACCGCCTGCTATACTCAGAATCGCTCACTGCTTACACAGCAACACATGAAGACACCTTACGAACTATGGAAAGGGAGAATTCCTTCTATTTCTCATTTTCATATCTTTGGTTGTCCCTGCTTTATCCACAATAATTGGAAAGATCAGTTGAAGGTCTTTGATAGCAAATCTGATCAAGGAGTATTCTTAGGATACTCTCGAGTCAGTAAAGCCTTCAGAGTCTTTAACTATCGGACTCTTTGCGTGGAGGAAAGTCCTCATGTTGTATTTGATGAGTTTGTTACTGAGAACAAGAAATCTTCAAAGACAAATACTGAGGATGTCAGCAGCCAGCTACATGATCTTGCACTAAACGACAAAGCTGAAAAGATTCAGCATTGTTGGGATGATGAGTCAGACGATCAGGAAATACGGACTCAACCAACAAGGCGATGTAGCCGACCGGTTGATTTTACTAACAAGAGAATCAACAACGAGGTAACAATGGTCGATGAGGAAGCCCTAATGGTAACCGAGACCTCTACTGAGAATATAAACTCAGGGGGAACAACACGTGCTGAGCTAAATGCCCCGAACCTAGAAACTAACAGTAGATCCTAACCTTCTTACTCGAACTACTTGCACTCACAGAACTGTACAACTGAAATGCCCAACACACCTACTGACCGTGCAGAAGTAGTATCAAAAGAAGAAGCCGGACTCGAGACGTTCATGGCTCGACGCTCATTCTTCAGATCTTATTATTGGAGATCCATCAGCAACTATCAGGACAATATCTAGATTAAGTTAAGGAGAAAGCTCACTCTATTCTTGTTTGTTATCTACAGAAGAACCTCAGTCAATAGAGGACGCACTCAACAATGCTGACTGGATCATTGCCATGCAAGATGAGCTGAACCAGTTCGTTAGAAACGAAGTTTGGGAGCTTGTTGACAGACCTAGACATCAGCACGTGATTGGCACTAAGTGGGTCTTCAAGAACAAGCGTGATGAAAACAACATCATTGTCAGAAACAAAGCTAGACTAGTTGCCAAGGGATACTGTCAAGCAGAAGGAATAGACTTTGATAAAACGTTCGCTCCAGTCGCCAGATTGGAAGCTATTCGTCTGTTCCTAGCCTATGCAACGCATCAAAGATTCAAAGTATATCAGATGGATGTAAAGTCTGCTTTTCTGAATGGCGTACTGAAGGAAGAATTCTACGTGGAACAACCGCCTGGCTTTCAGCAGGGACATCAGGTGTACAGACTTCGGAAAGCTCTGTATGGGTTAAAACAAGCACCCAGGGCTTGGTACGATACCCTATCAGACTTTCTGCTTTAGAAAGGTTTTCAAAAGGGGACAGTAGATCGCACCCTATTCAGCATAAAGTCAGGTGATGACATCCTACTGGTGCAAATCTACGTGGACGACATCATTTTCGGATGCAGAAACGTGATGATATATCAGCAGTTCGAGAAAATGATGAAGGAGAAATTCGAGATGTCTATGATGGGAGAGATGAACTATTTCCTTGGATTTCAAGTAAAATAATCACCTGAGGCAATATTCATCAATCAAGCCAAGTACACTCGAGATCTCCTGAAGAGATTTGGCTACGACTCGAGCAAGCCAGTCAAGATCCCCATGAACACTAATTTCAAAATCGATCTAGACAAAGAAGGAGCTTCTATTAACACAACTGATTATAGGGCTATTATTGGCTCCTTATTATATTTAACAGCAAGCAGACCTGACATAACTTATGCTGTAGGTGTATGTGCAAGATTTCAGGCGAATCCCAAGCGAAGTCATCTAGACTCAGCAAAGAAGATTCTGCGATATCTGAAGGGAACACATGACGCAGGGTTATGGTATCCTGCTGACGATAATCTTATACTAACAGGTTATTCTGATGCTGATTATGCAGGATGCAGGATAGATCGAAAGTCAACTTCAGGAACATGTCAGTTCCTAGGCAGCAAGCTAATATCTTGGTTTTCAAAGAAACAGCATTCAGTGGCAACGTCCACTACTGAAGCTGAGTACATGGCTGCTGGAAGTTACTGTGCCCAAATCCTTTGGCTTCGACAACAACTGAGAGACTATGGTATAATTCAGGATGAAGTGCCCATCTACTGTGACTCCACAAGTGCGATTACTATAACTCAGAATCCAGTTCTCCATACGAGATGCAAGCACGTGGATATTCGACACCACTTCATCAGAGACCATGTCGAGAAGAAGGACATCAGAATGGAGAAAATCCATACTGATAAGAAAAGGGCAGACATACTGACCAAGCCACTAGCTGAGAACAGATTCAGAGAATTATCAGTTGAGCTAGGTCTACTGGATCCCTCGAGACCGTGTCAGTAGAACACAACAAATGGTATCAGCAGAGACCAACAATTGGTATCGAGTGTAGGATCAGTATGACAGGTCAAAAACTCAGTACTTGATTCAGTCGGGTGAATCGAACTGTACATAGTAAGGGGGAACGTGGTCATCAGCACTTCAACCATCCTCCTAAATCTAAACGGTAACCAACTGTTCATAAAAGTTCAGCTGAAGAGGTTTGCGTAGTTTTATATACTTAACGTTATCAGAAGCATGCTAGCATTTAATATATCAGTCGATTGCACTCAGCTGTTAATGAACATTTATTTCCCGCCATTAATTTTTTAAGGTTTAAGTCAGTAGGAAACCGTTTTCATTTAAAAGACTAAAGACTTTAATGCTGTCTGCAGCGTATTTAATGCATGTCTTCTCACCTTACTTTATACTGCGCATTTCCTACGTGGGTCTAGGATAGAGGCGACCTATGTAATCATTCTTTTATAACATCTAATCACAGCGGTCTGTGTAAAAACATGAGATTAACTTCAGCCGTTGGATTAAAAATGATTGATTCGCATATCCTTTAAAATCCTTTTATTTTCGCCCTAATCCTACTTTACGCCATTTTCGAATTTCAAGAGCTTTCCTCGCATTCAGTTTCCCATTTCTCATTCCTCTGAAACTGCTCTCTGCATCTCTCTCAAGCTCTTTATTTACGGTAAATTCTTACTGAACTGCATTATCTCGTATTCTGTTTACTCGAATTTCAAAATACTAACGAGCTTTTTGCAGATAAAAATGGCTGTCAGTACCCCCACCACATATCGACGAGATCATCAAGTCGCGCATCCAGTTTGAGCCGACGATGGCTCTGCATCAGGCGGAACTTCCATATCTTGAGCCCGTCTTCGCGACTCTCGAAGAATCCGGACTCGAGCTTCTTGTCTCGAAGCACCCCAGAGCTTATCTGCCTCGACAAGTTGCAGAAGTTTATTACAACTGGAGATCCATAGAAGACACAGGTGCGGAGGAATCCTGTTTTTCGTATATGAAGGAAGTGATCCCTCAGACATGGGAGCCAGTCATCACGTCATCAATCTCCGAGCCACCGTGGAATTGACCGTTGATCTTTCGGCTCGTGGAGTCTCACCAGTTGGATATAAGGAGAAGGAGATCAACTCATATGTTCAGAGGTTCTGCGGCAGAGAAGACATTGTCTTCAAATCAGCGCTGTCGAAGAACCAGTTGCTACCAGAATACCACGGGCTCGCCTACATCGTAACTCACATTCTTACGAGCTCAGCCGGTTCATTTGATCAGCTATCAAAGCCCCGTCTCCAGCTGATGATGATAATAGAAGACGACATCCGAGTCAACTGGATTGATTTCTATGTGAATGAGCTTAAAGCTCAGGCACAGAAGTTCGCAGCCACACCCACTGGAGAAAGGAGACTAATTAGTATGGGAAAGCTGTTGTACGGGACAAAGATGTCCGTACTAATCGAAGAATCAGTATCGGATCACTCAGATTTTGCTGATTCGCGTTATTTCGACAGCAAGCTCATAAAGCTCAAGACTAGAGCCGCTGCTGAGAAGTCAGTCGGCCGGGGGCCAGCCGCACAGAAGAGGAGTACTACTGACATTCCCCCTCGCGCCGACCCACCTAAGAGGAAAAGGCTCAGGCAAGTCACGGAACATCTAAAGCCCCAAAGAAAGCCTACCTCTCCCCCACCGACTCAGGAGGAGTCAATCTTAGATGCGGACACAGGCATTGAGGGTGCCACTCTCAAAGACAAAGTCCAGCGCATCAGCTCTGAAGAGACTCAGTTGGACACAGCTGAACCGACTGAGGAGACCTCCTCCGAATGGATGACTATGCACTCGACTCGCCTCCGAGCCACTGGTGAAGTCACTGCACAGATCCCAAAAATTGCTGATCACAGGGATCTGGTCGATATTGCTATAAGGGCGAGGACTCGAGATGTTGCGAGGTTCCTCGGTGGGACATACTTGAAGAGGCGATAAAGAATCGATCCGCTCTGTTCCTGGCCGATAGAGGAGCAAAACACAGAGACGGTTATCGGGTTTGGGGAACCCGCTGACCTAGCCTCGTTCGAGGATCTCCGCGCAGCCATGCTCTATCTTCTGAGCTTGAGATCCTCAGAACATGTCAGCAGCCCTTCGCCGCCATCCCATCACGATGATGTCAATGATAATGATGTGGATCAGGCGCCACCCAAGGAAGCAGAACTGGGAGGATCTGCTGAGGGCAACACTCCCAGCGAGAAGGGCAAATCACCACCACCGTCTACATCTGGTGATGCCCCGGTTGCCTCGAAGCCTAGTCGAGAGCAACAACTCATAGCGTCTGAGCAGAGACTCGGAACCAGCAGCTATCAGATAAAACCTATCGGTTCCATGACCTCAAAGTCCGTCAACAAAGCCATCAGACGACAGGGAGACAAGAATCGTCTCCTTGCCAAGGACGTACATCTCAAATGGGCTCAGTACACAAAAGCCCAAACTGAGAAAGTTGACAGACTTGCGGGCGAGATGAAGAAGGTCTCCGAAGCTCCTACTCCTTCTTTTAATATCCAGGAGAAAATCGAGACCGCTCTCGCAACTCAGAAAGCGGATTTTGCCGCTCAGAGTCAGCAGCTCCTTCAATCTCAGCAGAAAATGTTCTCTGAGCAACTGACTCAGAGCCTCGCATCAGTTCAAACCGCAATGGACGAGCGTAACAAAGTGGCCTTCTCCAGCCTTCAAATAGCCATAAAACAACAGGCGGAGGCCCTCAAGCTCATTCAGAAGGAGATGACAGATTCACATGATGAGTCTCTCCTAAAACTAAGACAGGAGTCAGCAGCACAAATCAAACACATACGTGCTGACCAGGAGAAAGACTGAGAGCACTACTGCGACGCCGTCAAAGACTTCGAAACAACCGCCACCTCCATTAAGAATATATGTTACAATCTGGAGAAAGAGGTAATTGCCATCCGCACTCGCCTCTCCCTGGCTGATGATGCCAAAAAGGGGGAAGGAGTAGAGGAAGGAGTAGAGAAAGCTGAGGCGAAACAGGCTTAGGCGGAAGAAGGAACAGAGGTCCTAGTAATAACTAAGGGGGAATGTTCAGCTGATCAAGCTGGAACCAGCTCTGTACCCCCTCCCGAGATCGTCCAAATCCCAACTGTCCAAACATCTACCGTGGTTGAGCCGTGCGAGATCCGGGAGAAGGATCCTCGGCTCAACATATTGAGGAGGTCGCATAATTTGTCGACCAGGAGGACGAGCTACTGCCACTGCGAAGGCCGGGGAAGGAGATTACTACTGAAACAACTCCTCCATCTTCCCCGACTGCTATGTTCAAATCCAAGGCGGAGCAGGAGGCATTCGATCAACGTGTTGCGCAGAAGCTTCAAGATGAACTCAACTATGAGCAACAGATCGAGGAAGAAATTCAGAAGGCAAAGAAGCCCAGGAAGCTTACTGGCAAAATCACCAAAGGAAAAGCTAAACTGCTCCTGGAAGAACAGAAGAGAAAAGCTCAGGAGGAGCTAGCTAAAGCTTCTGCCACTGACACTCAGCCCTTGGCTCAGAGTACTGATATTCAAACACTTACTCCAGAGCAAGAGGCAGAAGACAGAGCCACCTGGGAGGCCACGCTGAAAGGTCTGAATCTCCGGAGACGAGACACTAGATCGGCGGCCACGAGAGAAAAGAAGAGACCTGGAAGATCGGCCAAGATCATAGAGATGATCGACAAGATAGCAAGTGAACCAGTCATCGATTGGAAGAAACAAATTCCAAGGTCATCCAAGTACTACAGGAGAGGCGCTCCCAGAGCAACTTATCTGAAGAAAACCCCTCGCCCTCATGTAGACAAATGGGTACCGTTGGAGCTAAACGAGCAATGGGAGGAAGCGAAGGAGGAATTTATTAAAGGATACTACGTGTGGGGATTCTACCCATCTCGGGATCTGGCGGACCAACCTGTTTGATGAATTCATTCATCGGTATAATGCCGAGCTCGAGCTCAACTTCTGGCGATCCTAGAAAAGGAGCGACCACTTGTAGCCCCGCTTTGAAGGATTCCTACTCCCAGAACGACTCGTGGCGTTTTGTGCACTAAGGAGATAGAAGACGTGGTTGAAGCAGTTGCATATCATCATGATCTTAGTTCTGAGTACCCTGCTGACCTCGAGGAAATCCAAACACTGCGCACTAGAATCTACAAATATTATGGTTTGGAACCCCTTATCGACAAGTCTCACGGATTTCAAGAGCAAGACGAAGAAGTTCAGACGCCAGCTGTAGTCTTCTTATTCTTTCCTTTTTGTATACAAGATAGGAAATCTGTAGTCACGTCTCATATATATAATAGTTCCTGCTTCTAGCCAGACAATTACTCATTGTCTCACGGCTTTTGTTTGTGTTATCACAACTGATCACTGAAGTGATCTGACACACACTCACACATAACCGTTTCTCTGATTTTGCCTCTCTCTCAACTGCTGACCTCATGAAGTTAACTGATTCAGTTTTACTAAAGTCTATCTATATCAGTAGTTTAGTTGTATTATCTAGAGGTTTTGGCATCATCAATTAGGGGGAAATTGTAGGGTTATAAGTCAGTAGATGATACTCAGCACTTAGTGGGTTAAAATAATATTGGGGGAAATCGTAGTAGTACTATGGAATTGAAGATCCCAAAACCCAGCTGATATCAGTAGTGTAGTGTTTTGATTGGATTAACTGATGTATAGGCTAGACTGTTTTTGTTTTGTTTATCCTTGTGTCTATGTCCTGTACGGGGTAAAATGTTGGATTGATCTTCTGTCGAAGTTACTTTCCAGAAACCCACGTCATCAGTGTAAGAGCCTGCGTTCTTGAGTCATTAGCTGATCTTCGCCTCAGTAGAAGACATCTCATCAACTGACAGACATCAGCAGAAGAACTCTATGCAAGCTTAGTACCTTCGCAGTCATCAGCTGACCACACTCAAGAGAATATCTCTTGTCAGCCGACTCAGACGAAGAAGACAGAGACTGCTTCAAGTCTACTGTATCCAACAGGAAACGACCCAACTGTTAAAGTCTTTTCAAAAGTCAGCAGAAGACCATACGAGGATTAAGGAGAGTCAACTCCGATGTCTGACACAATCTCACCTACCACAAACCTCGACCAATGAGAAGCCGTCAACGCGATATCTGCTCTGACTAACTAAAGCTACTCTCATGTACAGTATCAACAACTCTGCTGCAACAATTCGAATTTATGGCCGTTTTCTTTGGAAGGTTATGACACGTGGCATCGTCATGTCCAACGGACATATGCCTGTTTCACGACTATAAATAGAGAAGAAAATCCGAGCCCACGCACGGGATATCAAGGGAAAACGCTCAAGCTTTCAAACAACTCTAGCGCATTCAAGATCAATCCAGCAAAGAACTTGCTTAATAGAATATCATTAGTTCTTCTCTCTAGAGTTCTTTAGATCCCTCTTCTCTAGCTAAGCTCATTGCCAAATCTATAGCTTAGAAATTCGAAGGAGTTCACATTTAGTGATTGTTCTTATTGTAAGAACTCCTTCCTAGTTGGAGATTATCCCCTCCCCTTCAAACCTCGGTTTGATTTGTAAAGTCGCTAAGGACTATAACTTAGAAGGGTGCGTCCGGTCGCAGATTCCTTTGCCGAGGCTTGCTCGGATAAATCAACAAGACCTCCCGTTCAAGCGGGGCCCGTGGATGTAGGATCTTGCGTATCCGAACCAATTGCTTGTGTTATTTACTGTTTTATTGCATCGCATACAAATTGATTACAAAATCATATCCTTGCATAAAACGTATTCTTAAAAGCGCACTAGCTAAAACTACTTGTGAAAATCACGTTTTCAAACTGAGACGAATCTCCGGGCCCCACACTATTCCGCACTAAGGTTTTCGTCGAGTCTCAACGGACCGACAAAGTCGGTAGGAGAGCTCGTAGTTAACTCACTCGATCCGAGATCGAAGGTTCTTACTTGGCACCTGTTCATCGGTCGCACCCAAACAACTCGTTGTCCTTCGATTTGAGAAAAGAAGCGTACTCGGGTATATTCACCCCCCGTCTATACCGACTATCGTCTCCAGGACAAACAAACTTATTTTAACTTAATACTCCTAAATAATAAGTTATTTTATGTGCATTTGAGAGAGCTTCTTGAAACAACTTATTGCCCTCCATAAGTTACTTTTTGACTTAGTTCATAAGTTAATAATTATAACTTATGGATAACTTATAAGATCTTATGCAGAGATATCCACCAATCGAATCCTACTCCTACAATTATTTATATTAGCATTTTTATTTTTTTTATATTGTATACGTTATATAAATATGTGCATCCAAATACAATCAACTTATTAAAGTTAAGAATTTATATGATGACGACTTATACATTAAGTTCTTTTGTCATAAATCCTTATATAAGTTGTTTTCCCAAACCGTGGGCCTTAAAAGCTAAAAGCGAAGTGGGTCCTCCATACTCACTACTCACACCCGCATTCTTATACTTCTCTTACTCTCCAAAAAACTATCTATCACACAATTCAGTTATGCTTCGACTTAGAAATTTATGATTTTTAACTTTTTGAAAACTTTAGATTATTTCCTTCAAATAAAAAAAAGGATAAGAAAAAAAAATTGATTTCCTCTATTATGCATTGCAAAAATTTGGATGAAACTCAGTTCTTCCCAACTACTCCTAAAAAATTATATCAATTTATTAATATAATTAAAACTAATAAAATAACCATTTAAACAAATTTTTTTAATTTTCATATGGGAAATAAAAGAAACAATAATAGTGAAATGGAGGGAATAAATAAATTAGTTTTGTGTTTTTTTAGGCCCATTAATTGACTATTTGACTCAGTACAATTTCCATTAAATTCTTGCACCCCGTTGTCCACGTGAAACTCATTTGTCTGCAGGAATTAAGATCTGGGGTCCAACAAAATCAATTTTCAGTTTTTTTTTTTGTTAAAATGACTTTCATTTTTACTAGTCTGACTCGAGATAGAATAACTTTTCGAAGTATCGACACCATAAAAAGCGATAACGGTAATAAATCATAATAATTAATAATAATAAGAATAGGCCCAATGCATGGACGAAATATTAGTTTTAAAAAAACCAAGTTTCTCGAATCTATTATTTTATGTGGTCACGTTCTACACTTACGCATCACCATATATAACTCCAAAACTAAATTGAAATTATTGGTTACTATTTTCTCACTAATAATGGAAAAGAATTAAAAATAAAATGACTAGCCGACGTCCGTTATTTGAGTGAGGTTTATAGTAAAAAGTGGTCCAAATAAGATAGAAGGAGACGTAGAAAAAAGGACAACGAATTATTCGCATATTTAAATTGCATATATATAGGACGATATTCCCTATTGATGGTATTCATTTTATCGTATGTACGGGCAACCCGTCATGCCGAAATTCAATTTTTATCTATAATTTAATTTATTTTTTGGATTTCAATCTAAAGTTTCAAATTTACTCGCCCTCTTTAATAATTCTCATATTTTATTTAAATACGAGTTTTCAGACAATAAGTCATCATCATTGATTTTAACATATCCTAAAATTATGATTCCCACTTGTCTACTAGCAAGATTATATTTATGTATATATTCCAATTCAAGAAACTAAACTACTTCAAACCAAAACAAAATGGGTGTAGAATCTTATTTTCCTCTCCAAATCTTATAGAAAATATAAATGAAGGAAATAGAAGAGAGATCAAATTAAGGCCCTCCACTGCAACCTCTGCTCTCTCTTTTCTCATCAATCTTCAAAGGCTATATATTATTCTTTCCTCATCAATCTTCAAGGGTTATATATTATTCTCTCTCTCTCTCTCTCTCTCTCTCTCTCTCTCTCTCTCTCTCTCTCTCTCTCCTCTCGAGAGAGAAGGACTTATTTTGAGCCTTTTTTTTTTCTTTTTTTGATGTTTTAGAATGGAGTTGGAATTCATGATCAATTAGGAGAAGTTAGAAGAGAGGTTGAAGGTAATGAATCAGAAGAAAAGGTGAGAAAATATGCAATTTTAGCGGGATAGACAAGACTCCCTATTTTAAATAATATTCCTTTATTTAAATTAATATTAGGAATGTAATGCATGTTAATTAGATTACATAATGTTTGCACTGTTTTCACTTTAGCATTTTTTTTTCAATTTTTAATATCCACATAATTTCTTGAGGCATGTGTTGTTGTACAGGTTCGAGGGACTGGATTGTAATTTAATGTAATTTCAAGATAGTTCCAAGTATTTTCTGACAATGTATTCGAGGTCGTACTCACAGACAATGAAGAAGCAACTCTTTCTCTTAACATTTAGAACTATTAATAATTGAGATCATCATTGTATTATTATGTTTCTTTCTTTTTAATTATCAATTGACTCATACCCTTTATCTTACATACACTACACATTACTCCATACTTCCATAGATCTTATCACATTTTTCTTTTTCGTATGATTACTAATGAAAGTTGAAAGTTGTGCATAAATGAGCAGATCCCACACTAAAACAAGTTTAGTTATGAATAATTAAGTTGTCATATATGAGACAAAATGCATGAAACAACCCGAAAAGAAAAGCGAAATAAGATAAATGGAACGGAGTGAGTAACTCATCATTGTTTTTGTGGTTTAGATTTTCAGCACAAATAATTGGGGCTCACAAACAATGATAGACCGGTAAATATTCCGGCCAACGGAAAATAAAAATCCTAATTATATAAAAAAAAACTAAAATATAGGGATTTATGATAGGGAATGGATCTTATATCTCTTTTGAAGGGGATCTCTCTAGATCTATATATATAGATCTAGAGAGATCCCCTTCAAAAGAGATATAAGATCCATTCCCTATCATAAATCCCTTCAAAATCAAAGGCCAAGATTCACCTGTATTTTAGTTTTTTTAAAAGGAAGGGTAAAATTGGAAAAGAACAACACACTAATTTGAAAATCTCTTCCTTATTTTGCAACACTCCACACTCCATTCTCTCTCTCTCTCTCTCTCTCTAAAATCAAAACCTCCATCGATTTCTCTCCAATTCGTGTGGTTTCTTCTCAATTCCACAGAGGCTCAAGTTTATTTCTTCAATTTCGGAGTCGATTTGCAATGAAATCGAAGGTTTATGGAGTTGTAACCTAGGGTTTTTGACGGAAATTTGAGGATTTCTTCGCGGTTCCTCTTTTCTATCGAGATTTTTAACACTAGATCTATGATTCTTAAACTTAGATCAGTGATTTTTAACCATAGATCTACGATTTTTAACCTTAGATCTATATTTTTTATCCCTAGATCTGTGATTTGTTTTCGAATCTTGTTAATCTTGATGAATTTTTCGGTCTGTTTCTAGAGATATACATCGAGTTCCGCAATTATTGCCCTGTTTGGAATGCTATTTCGCGATTCTTGCCCTTTTTGGAAAAATATACATATGTAGCAGTAAAATGCATGAAATAAATGCATTGTGAAGTATGTGATGAACTGCGTTTCATTTTGGGGTTGAAGTAATATGCATGAATTTGTAGAATGGTATGCATGAATTAGATGTTATATATGTATGAAAATGAATACATTGTGAAGCATGTGACGGACTGCGTTTCATATTGTGTTCGAAGTAATATGCATGAATTTGTAGAATGCTATGCATGGATGAGATGTTATATATGCATGAAAATAAATGCATTGTGAAGCATGTGACGACATGCGTTTCATATTGTGTTCAAGTAATATGCATGAATTTGTGGAATGTTATGCATGGATGAGATGTTATATATGCATGAAAATGAATGCATTGTGAAGCATGTGACGGACTATGTTTCATATTGTGTTCGAAGTAATATGCATGAATCTGTAGAATGGTATGCATGAATGAGATGTTATATACATGCATGAAAATGAATGCATTGTGAAGCATGCGACGGATTGAGTTTTATATTGTGTTCAAAGTAATATGCATGAATCTGTTCAATGGTATGCATGAAAGCGTGAGTAAGTATGCATGAAATTGAGTGACGATTTGCATGAAAGTGTAGATTGTCATGATTGAATCTCAATTTTTTTGCAGGGGCATATTAGATGAGTCACATGGAGACATTCAAAGGTGATGGAAAGCCTTGAGTCATTTCGAGGAAATGAAGTTGAATACTAGAGAGGTGGAGAACATATTGTAGACAATGAGAATTGAGATTTCAAAGACAATTCATTATTTTGTTAGAACTTAATTTTCTTTTTAATAGAAATAATTGTAGCTATGCTTTGTTAATTATATTCCCAATTGCTTGATTGGTTAAAGTATATTATTCTTATTAGGTGTAGGGATATGAGTCGGTGATCTAGTAGATCATTTGCCGGGGTGATGGGATGTGATTCAATTGTTGATTTGATGATCCCAAAACCCTCTATTGATTGGTGAACCATTACTTTGTAAAAGTTAAACATCCGTACGTGAGTGTTTCAAACTCGGTAGACTAGCCTTCGGCATGGTTCCGGCTCGGAAGTTCTATCTGCTTTGTCTTTCGGTATACTATCCGCCTCGGCCAATGAAGTGAAGATTCGGTGAGTCTTGGACTCGATAGGAGCATCATGCTGAAAGGTGTTCGGAGAGTCGGTAGAACCCGGACTCGGCAGGAGCAGTTTATTGAACTCGAGTCTTGATCTTGGTAGAGTTGAACTCGGTAGGAGTATACTACTGAACCTATGGGTTAGACTCAACAATGGCCTGTTAGTTTCCTTGACTGACAGAGGACTTCAATTTCATTTCAGTAGAATGGTCCGAGGTCGTACAACTGAGAGAAGTCAGCTTCTATCAACCTTGAAGTCTGCAAGTGTCTCAACCACTTTCTGTACCTCGACCAATGACAAGCAGCCAATTGTAAAAGTAATCGTTAAAAGGCTGCAAGTCAACCACTTTCCTGAAAAAGATAGTGGACTCTGCGGAAATTCAAAAGAGCCATTAGCTACCAAATAGAGTGACACGTGGACATTTTGTCTCCAACGGATCTATCTATAGCTCACGTCTATAAATAGAGGGAAAATCAAATCATTGAAGAAATACAACACACGCGATACAACAACGAACAAAGCATCAAGCTAAACAGAACACAAGCTATACACGACGCAGTTCAGAGCTAAACCTTAGCGTGAAAATCATTCATCTGCTCTCAGGGAACACAAGGTTATATAGAACTCAAGCCTCTAGCATCCTAGTGAAGAACACGAACCCACAGAGATTATTCCTCACTGTTCTTCACTCTAGAAGCCTTTCTTGTTCCCTTTCCCTCTAACGTAAGCTCAACTGTATTTATCTATAGCTTAGACCGAAGGAGTTCAATTTATTGAACCGTTCTTAGTGTTAAGAAATCATTCATCATTGGAGATACATTCAAACATAATTTTTTTTGACCCTGTAAACTGAGACTTGCTCAGTATAATCACAAGACGATGTTTGTCCAGTGTACAAACCGATTGAGACTAACTCGGTATAATAAAATAGCCTCTGCCTTGTTCGGGACAATGGACGTAGGATCTTGCATATCCGAACCACTTTAAAAGTCTTTGTGTTTATAAGCATTGCATTGATTTAAGCGATTCATACTAAAAATCATTCAACTGAGTTTCAGAAACAAGCTTAACTGACTGCACTAATCTACTAAAACAGTTTTTATAAACAAACGTTTTCAAACCAAACTGAATCGGGCCTACACTTTCCGCACGCTACTGAACACTGCTGAACGCGTCTGAATTCTGACTTTAGTCAGCTAATAGAGCTCAGCACCTTCAGTCACTCTGTCCACGCGATCTAGAACAATTTGTCTGGTTTACTTCAATAGACAATCTCCGTTATCGAACTGTTCGCGTTCAAGTTTGAGAAAAATGTTTTCAGGTGTATTCACCCCCCTCTACACCTGAACGTTTGACTCGGGACCAACACAGGGCTTACGTAGAACTTATATCAGTAGTTCATGTAACTTAGGACAATATTGTAATATCTGCTATGCGGAAAACTGTAGTGATAGTGAATTGTATTACTGTAGAATTGAAGATCCCAACACCCATCCTGAACCCTGTGTGTGTGGAACCGTTATGATGTAATAGGATAGACTTAGTGTGTTGTTTACATCTTTCTTGGTCTAAGTCCTGTAAGGGGTATATTGTTGGACTGAACTTCGGTAGAGAAGTAAGTTAAAGTTCCCGGGGTTCGGTGGAGCTCACTGTCTTCGGAGTCCGTTCTTGACAACACTCGGTAGAAGATCCTCTTGTTTGGATTTTGCATCTTCGGAAGCAAATTTTATGCTTGTATACAATGTGTTTTGTCCCTACCACTATTTTATTCTCCTATCTGATAAATATATATAGTTGCACATATTATCCTTTATCTTGTATAAAAGTTAGATTTGTGTGGTGTGTCGGGTATCACAGAAGACAACACAAATTGGTTGAACCGACAAGATATAAACGAGTTATCACTAGTGAGACAACTTAAGGATAAGTTGTTGGTTTAAGCTGCAGTTTAGATAAGAAGTGGCTTGTCTTAGCAGCTTGTCTTTACTGGTACACTTAAGGCGGTGAATTGATGGATCACAATGACATGTGTTCTCCTAACTGACCTTAGTGGACAACCAAGATCTCGGTGACTTAGCTGGTCTTAAGCTTGGTAAGACTTCAACTGAGTGCATTTGACTATCTATCACTTTGACCTACTATGATGAACGTCATTGCGACCAGATCTACGTATCTTGGGTGCTAGCAGTCATTTATGGCTCGAGTTTGGTTGTCTGTATCTTGGAACCGTATCCTAGTAAAATAGGTTGATAATATCCCCTGAGGAACTCGAAAGGATTAGCATACTAAACCCGGCCGGTTGATTAAGTTCAGGTGTGTTAATAAGGTCGAGTGGTACTACTCAGGAATATAAGATGTTAATTAATTTAAGCTGTCAGTGAGCTTAATTAATTAACAGATATTTCTATCTTAAATACGGAGATCGATTAAGTTTAAAATACAAGCCCTTGCTCAATTTGGGATAAAGGGGTAAGTCAACACGGATTCTCTAGTTAAATGAATCTGTGTTTATTAATTAATTTTGCTCTGGGCTGAGCATAGATAATTAATTAATTTGAGGTCCTGCTTTATTTCTTGTATTAGATCCTTGATCTGGCCCAATTAGTTGCCTAGTTATTTATTGTCTCTCAGAAATCGTTATTAATAGATTAATGTATTTTTTACATTATTTAATAATGTTATTTATCTGGAATTAATTGGCTGGGCCAATTAATTGATAAATATTAGTAGTCCAGTGGATTAATTAATTATATCATGGGCTAATTATGTGGAAGCCCATTAGGAATATAATTAAATTAATGAGCTACAAATATTAATATTATATTGGCTTTTGAAGCCTTTATATATTAGTATTCTGTAAACAGAAGATATACACACATAAAATTTATACACGCTATAGTTTTCTTATTTTATCTAGTTCTCTGACCACCCAGAGGAGAGAAAAAGGCCGGGACACAAATCAGAAGATCTGACACACGAGCAACAATCAGAGCTGCAACAACATACGTAGGAGGAAGGTAATCGTCCTAACCTCTATTTTCCTTCACCTCTCAGCAGACTTTTGGAAGAAGACTCAATATGATCCTTGATCAACTGATTGAGTGAAGAGCTTCGTTGTCTTCGAGTCAGAGCTGACTTCATTTAACATAATATCCTTATTAGCCGACTCAGATGAAGACTCAGTATGATTAGCCCTGATCTACTCAATGGATGCAACTCAGTTGCAGACCAGACATAGAAAAATGGCTGCCCAACTCTTATTTGTCGAATGTCAGCAGAGAACATTCAGTATACGAGGTTCAGAGAGTCAACTCAGATAGAAGACTGATGTCGACAAGTCTCACCTACCGCAAACCTCGACCAATGAGAAGCAACCAAAGCTTACCTGCTCTGACACTAAAGCTGCTCTCATATACAGAAAGCCAACCACTTTGCGGTGCATTTTGAAAATATATGGCCGTTTTTCTTGGACTTTTGTGGCACGTGACATCGTCCTCTCCAAAGGTGAGTCGTTTGAAATTCGGGAAATTGAGGAACTAATCTCGGCCGGAATCCATTACACGGCGGTCGTGAGTGTTCTAATTACGTTTCCCCTCTTTAAATTGATCGAATTGCGGCTCGGAAAGAGGTCAATTTCTGCGGCGAAGCTCGCCGGCGACATGCTGTGTAATTACGCAGCGATATGTCGCAGCAGTGGCTTTAGCGGCCAGATTTGGGCCGCCCAGACGTCGGCGACTGGATAGGAAAGGCAACAGGAGGCGGAGCAGGGCGGCGAGGAGCGGAGGAGGCAGCCCGTCGCGCTCCTAGATCCGGCAGCGACACGGGAAGATTCAGCCCGTTCCACGTGGTGGTGCCGAGCGGGGACGGCGCCTTCAAGTTCACCGTCGTCCGGCGCTCCCTCCCAAAGTGCGGGCGCGCGACGCGTTCGGATGAAGAAGACGATGCTGACGTGGCGCGCCACGTCAGCCCTTATTGACCAGGCGTACACGTGTCTGCCACGTGTCTGCCACATGGCAGACCCCCCTTGATGACGTGGCGATGAAGTTTTCGATGCAGTTTTCAAATTCAAAGATTTTGAAGATCGAAGAGCTGTATTTTGATTGGGCTTTGTAATAGTTAGCAATTACGTGTTTTAAAGCCCGATAACGACGTTTTAAATTTCCTATTTGCGCATTTATTTATTATTATGCTTTAGCATGCGATTATGTGATTAATTGCGCTTAGAAAAGCATGTAAATAGGATTTATGTTGTTATTACGCATGTTTTAATTTTCGCGAGCACGTTTTATTATGTGCGTTTAGAAATTGCATGCTTTAGGAATTATGTGATGATGCATGATTCGTAACAAACCCTTTGAATAAAAAGACTAAGCAATTTTAAATTAAATGTTTAATTAGATTCCATTAATTTGGATATTAAACACTTAATCGAACCTCCATTAATTGGACTCTACACGAAAGTAGTAAGATTATGTGAGTAAACGTCCACCTGCGTGGCTTGCTTGCATTTTTTGAGCTACCAATTTTGTGAGATGAGTTTTTCATAACAATATTTGATTATTATTGAGTAGTGGGAGCGAAGCCGTAAACGTCCACATGCGTGGCTTGCGTGCCTAGTAAACACGAGTACTCTAGAAGATAATAATTAAATAGGATGACTAATTAGATAAAATTGAATGCGACATGGTTCGAGTAAGTATGTCAATTTCGAGAATTTGATTCTATTTTGGTCAAATTAATGGTAAATGCTTAGATGTCACCGCAGGTACAATTCACTTCCCTCGAAGTCCCTTCCCACGTTTTAGTAGTGTCATGGTCCAGAATATCGAACTATTAATTACATTCGTCTTTAGAACCTAGACGTGAATTGAAATTAAAGAGCTAGGTAAATAGCTTGGTTTAGTGTTACGCTAGTAAACGCTAGTAAATAGCTTGGTAAATATCATTGTTTTTACAAAAAGGTTACAATGATTATTAATTACGAATTGTGTGCAAATATTAATTTCATACATGCTTTTAAATTACTTTTTTTTCAGATATGTCTGTTTGAAATTTTTTCGAGTTCCTAAACAGTCTCACCAACCAAATCCTAACGGGTTTAACATTTTTTAAATAATTTCATAGAGTGGAAGAGATATCTTACCTTCCCAATAGATGTTCTGCAAAGGTCCTATAAGAACTTCTGTTTTAGGACCGCTATGTCTAAGAACGAGCTTACTATGAGTATGTTACTCAAATCTTTGGTAGCGGTCAAAGAGGTTATAGGAAAGGGCAAGAGTGCTCAAGTCTTGAATATCCCTAGTAGTTCAAGGAATCCTCCGAAAGGCGGAAACCAGAAAATGAGCAGAAAGGGTGGACATTTCAAGAAGAGCAGCGGGAGTAAGAAGACGGTCCTTACCGGCGACATGCGAATGTTAAAAGAGAAAGGAAGGTTCTTCAAGAGTGGTAAGAAAGGACACTGGAATAATTATAATCCAGATGTCAAGGCAAAATAGAAAGAGACGCGAGTCGCTCTTGTAACTGAAACTGTTTTGGTTTCCTCTTCTACCCACGATTGGGTAGTGGATTCGGGGGCAACTGATCATGTTTGTTACACCTTGCAAGGTTTCTTGCAGAAAAGGCGATTAAGCAATGGTGAGGTGGTAGTCTCAATGGGCAATGGATTGAAAGTTCCTGCAATTGCCATTGGAGATTTACATCTATCTTTTGATAGTTCTGTTTTAGTATTTAAAGATGTTTAATATGTGCCTGAGTTTAGGCGAAACATTATTTCTGATGGTTATAAATCAAGTTTTGATAGTGTAGTTTCTATCATAAAAGACGATGATTTTATTTGTGGTGGACAATTAAACGAACCTTTATATACTATTACTTGTAAACCGCGTAGTTCTGTTAATATTGCTTCCTCATCATCAAATCCTAAGAAGAGGAAATAGTCTTCTAAGGTAAACCAAAGTTAAATATGGCACTTAAGACTAGGTCACATCAATCTTTACAAGATTCAAAGGTTGGTGGAATATGGATCATTGGAGTCTTTCCAAGTTGAACCATTTCCAACTTGCGAAATCTGTTTGGAAGGAAAGATGATGACTAGGCTTTTGAAGGCAAAGGGTTATAAAGCCACAAAAGTATTAAGTTTGATACATTCTGACTTGTGTGGGTCTATGTCTACACAAGCTCATGGAGGGTATGAGTACTTCGTCACATTTACTGACGATTACTCGAGGTATGAATATGTTTACCTTCTTCGCCTCAAGTTGGATTGCTTTGAAACCTTTAAGGAATTCAAGGCAGAAGTGGAGAAGAAGCTAGGTAAAGAAATCAAAACACTACGATCTGATCGTGGTAGGGAATACCTATCCAACGAGTTCAAGAACTACTTGACAGAATATGGGATTACATCCCAGCTGACAGCACTGGGCACGCCTCAGCAGAATGGTGTGTCAGAGAGAAGGAACCGAAGTCACTTAGAGATGGTTCGGTCGATGATGAGTTATGCAACTTTGCCAGTTTCCTTTTGGGGATATGCCCTAAAGACTGCAGCATACTTGCTGAACCATGTGTCTTCCAAGTCGGTACAAAAGATCTATTTCGAGTTGTGGAGCGGGCACAAACCCAGTATGCACCACCTAAGGATTTGGGGTTATCCTGCTTATGTGCTAAATAGGCAGACCGACAAATTGGAATCACGTTCAGAACTGATGTTGTTCATAGAGTATCCGAAGGAAACGAAAGGTGGATACTTTTATGATCCTAAAGAACAGAAGATCGTTGTTAGCATTAACGTTCGGTTCTTAGAAGAGGATTACATTAGTAACCATAAGTCTCGAGTCGACATCATCCTTGAAGAATTACAAGGTGGTCGAGTTCCACTTGAACAACCAGTTGTGAAAGATAGTACTCCACGAGTAACTGCACAATCTATTAACATAGCGCCTGACACTGTTCGACGTAGTGGGAGATATAGATGCAGATTTCTGGCGAATCGCCATGGACTCAGAATTTAAGTCCATAATTGATATGGATGTATACGAGATCACTGAACTACCTGAGGGCTGCAAGGCTATTGGTAGTAAGTGGGTATAAAAGAGAAAGAGAGGACCGAATGGAGAGATCATGGCGTTTAAGGCTAGGCTAGTGGCCAAGGGTTTTACCCAGAAAGAAGGTATCGATTACGAAGAGACCTTCTCGCCTGTAGCAATGATCAAGTCCATTCGGATTCTCCTTGCCATAGCAGCTCACATGAACCTAGAGATCTGGCAAATGTATGTCAAAACCGCATTCCTAAACGGTCACCTTGAAAAAGGTAGGGACATCTACATGAAACAGCCAAATGGTTATGTGAAGGAGGGCGAAGAGCATCTAGTTTGGAAGCTTAAGAAGTCTATTCATGGACTTAAGCAAGCTTTCCGGTTATGGCACCAGCGTTTCGACGAGGTAGTCAAATCCTATGGACTTGTATCCTATCCTAACGAGGTGCGTGTGTATCATATTTGTGTTAACGGATCAGTGGCGTTTCTTTTATTTTACGTAGATGACATCCTTCTCATTGGCATCAATGTTGAAGTGTTATCAGACGTAAAGACGTGGTTATCCGAGCAGTTTCAAATGAAGGACTTAGGTGAAGTTGCTTACATCCTTGGGATCAAGGTTATCCGAGATCGCCAGAAAAGGATGTTAAGCTTGTCACAAGCGTCCTACATTGACACTGTTATTGCTCATTTTAGCATGCAAAATGCCAAGAGAGGTTCAGTACCTTTCAGACATGGCATTTTTCTATCCAAGAATCAGTACCCTAAAATGCTTGAAGAGATAGAAAGTATGAGGCTAGTACTATATGCTTCCGCTGTCAGTAGCCTCATGTATGCGATGCTTTGTACGAGACCAGATATCTCATATGCTGTAGGCATGGTCTCAAGATATCAATATAACCCTGGAAAGAAACACTGGACTGCGGTCAAACATATTCTCAAGTAACTTAAACGGACTAGAGATTATAGGCTTGTTTACTAGTCGGACGATCCCTAGTGTGTTTGGGTTATACGGACTTCGGATTTCCAGTGCCGAGAGACGAAATGAAGTCTACCTCGGGTAATGTGTTTAGCTTGGGAGGTGGAGCCATTTCATGAAGGAGTGAAAAACAAAAATACATTGCGGACTCAACCATGGAAGCAGAGCATGTGGCTGCTTCAGAAGCTTCGAAAGAGGCAGTTTGGCTCAAGAATTTTCTCTTGGATCTTGATATTGTTCAGAATTTGCCTAAGGTGATCACGATTTATTGTGATAATGCGGGTGCAGTGACAAATTCTAAGGACCCTAGATTTCACAAGGCGTCTAAACACATAGACATGAAGTACCACATTATACGAGTATTCGTAAATCGAGGTGACGTGGTGATTGACAAAATTGGAACTAAAGTCAACCTAGCTAATCCTTTCACAAAGAGCTTATCACTCCCGGCTTACGAGAAGCATGTTCGTGGCTTAGGAGTGGTAGAGATGCCCCCCACTTAGGACTATAGAAACTTTTGTATAAGTGGGAGAAGATGCAATGATAGATAGAATAGATAATCGAGTACTAGTTTGTACGACACATTGTATACTAAAAGTTTACTTTAATATAAGTGGGAGAATTGTAGGGATTTTGTATACTGGAAGCAAATTTTATGCTTGTATACAATGTGTTTTGTCCCTACCACTATTTTATTCTCCTATCTGATAAATATATATATTTGCACATGTTATCCTTTATCTTGTATAAAAGTTAGATTTGTGTGGTGTGTCGGGTATCACAGAAGACAACACAAATTGGTTGAACCGACAAGATATAAACGAGTTATCACATTTGAGACAACTTAAGGATAAGTTCTTTGGTTTAAGTTGCGGTTTAGATAAGAAGTGGCTTGTCTTAGCGGCTTGTCTTTCTTGGTACACTTAAGGTGGTGTATTGATGGATCACGGTGACATGTGTTCTCCTAACCGACCTTAGTAGAGAACCAAGATCTCGGTGACTTAGCCGGTCTTAAGCTTGGTAAGACTTCAACCGAGTGCATTTGGCTATCTATCTCTTTGACCTACTATGGTGAACGTCATCGCGACCGGATATACGTATCTTGGGTGCTAGTAGTCATTTGTGGCTCAAGCCGATTGTCCGTATCTTGTAACCGTATCCTAGTAAAATGGATTGATAATATCCCCGAGGAACTCGAAAGGATTAACATACTAAACCCGACCAGGTTGATTAAGTTCGGGTGTGTTAATAAGGTCGAGTGGTACTACTCGGGGAATATAAGATGTTAATTAATTTAAGTGTCGGTGAGCTTAATTAATTAACGGATATTTCTATCTTAAATACGGAGATCGATTAAGTCTAAAATACAAGCCCTTGCTCAATTTGGGATAAAGGGGTAAGTCGGCACGGATTCTCTAGTGGAATGAATATGTGTTTATTAATTAATTTTGCTCTGGTTGAGCATAGATAATTAATTAATTTGAGGCCCTGCTTTATTTCTTGTATTAGATCCCTGATCTGGCCCAATTAGTTGCCTCGTTATTTATTGTCTCTCAGAAATCATTATTAATAGATTAATGTGATTTTTACATTATTTAATAATGTTATTTATCTGGAATTAATTGGTTGGACCAATTAATTGATAAATATTAGTAGTCCAATGGATTAATTAATTATATCATGGGCTAATTATGTGGAAGCCCATTAGAAATATATTTAAATTAATGGGCTACAAATATTAATATTATATTGGTTTTTGAAGCCTATATATATTAGTATTACGTAAACGGGAAGATATACACACATTAAATTTATACACGCCGTAGTTTTCTTATTTTCTCCGGTTCTCGACCACCCGGAGGGAGAAAAGGCCGGGACACGAGATCGGAAGATTCGACACACGAGCAACAATTAGAGCTGCAACAACATACGTAGGAGGAAGGTAATCGTCCTAACCTCTATTTTCCTTCACCTCTCAGCAGACTTTTGGAAGAAGACTCAATATGATTCTTGATCAATTGATTGAGTGAAGAGCTTCGTTTTCTTCGAGTCAGAGCTGACTTCATTCAACAGAATATCCTTATCAGCCGACTCAGATGAAGACTCAGTATGATTAGCCCTGATCTACTCAATGGATGCAACTCAGTTGCAGACCAGACATAGAAAAACGGCTGCCCAACTCTTATTTGTCGAATGTCAGCAGAGAACATTCAGTATACGAGGTTCAGAGAGTCAACTCAGATAGAAGACTGATGTCTGAGAAGTCTCACCTACCGCAAACCTCGACCAATGAGAAGCAACCAAAGCTTACCTGCTCTGACACTAAAGCTGCTCTCATATACAGAAAGCCAACCACTTTGCGGCGCATTTCAAAAGTATATGGCCGTTTTTCTTAGACTTTTGTGGCACGTGGCATCGTCCTCTCCAACGGATACATGCCTGTGTCACAACTATAAATAGAGAAGAGTCTCCAAGCTCAACGCACGGGACATCAATGGAACACAAGCTTACAAGCATACAACTCTCTAGCGCACTCAAAGCCAATCCAGCGAAGAACTTGCTTATTTGAATATCCTTAGTTCTTCTCTTTAGAGAATCTTTAGTTCCCCTTCTCTATCTCTAAGCCTCACTTTAATATCTTAGCTTAGAATCTTCGAAGGAGTTCACATTCTGTGAATTGTTCTTATTGTAAGAACTCCTTCATTGTTGAAGATCATCCCCTCCCATTCAAACTTTGGTTTGATTTGTAAAAGTCGCTACGGACTATAATTTAGAAGGGTCTGTCCAGTGCACAGATTCCTTGCTGAGGCTTGCTCAAATTAATCAACAAGACCTTCTGCTCAGCAAGACCGTGGACTAGGATCTTGCATATCCGAACCACGTTAAAAATTACTTGTGTCGTTTATTGTTTTATTGCATTGCGTTTAAACTGTTTACAAAACAATCATTTACATAAAACGAACTTGAAAAGTCCACCAGCCAAAACGGTTTTGGTTTGCATAAAAATGTTTTCAAAGAGACGAAGTCTACCGGGCCCCACACTTATCCGCACAACATTCTGCACACTGAACTTCTCACACTGACCTCTGTCAGTAGAAGGAACTCACCGCGATCTGAAGGTTTATCTGGCATTGAATTTATTCAGTAGCAAAACTCAGCAACTGCTGACCTTCACATTTGAAGAAAAACTTGTAATCAGGTGTCTACACCTGATACTCGTCTCCGGACCAACATTAGGTATTATTATACTTGTTTAATTATGACATTAAATATGAATATGCATAAATATAAAAGGGGATATGAATTAATCGTAACTAAGATATACATGAAATGAAAATTTCAAACAAAAATGGTTAATTAACAAGTATGCATAAAACATAACACAAGCTATGCATTAATCTAAACGTAAATATGAAAAACCATGTAGAGTAACTACGTTATCGAAGTTATGCATAAAAAGAAACTCATTTATGCATATTTCTTGCAGAAGTTATGTATACTATATCATTAGCATAACAAAAAAGAAAAATTGAGAAACTAGTTTGGATATCCAATAAAGTCTAAAAATAAAACACAACTAAGTACGAGAAAGTTAATAACTTCGTCCAAACTTGAAAACTTCCATCCAACTTAATGGTTTCAATTTATGTGGGCATTCGGGGACGAAAATAGAATCAAAACAATCAAAAGAACCATCTTCATCCAACGACTCGGTCATTCCTTTTCTGTCATGCATGAAACGTTATAGAAATCTGCACAAATTCATACTGGAATATGCATAAACAGATAATCAGAAAATAGGAAAATTCAAAAATCGAATAAAAAAAATGAAATGAGCAAAATTGCCCAAGAACAATGAACGCCCATCCAAAATTCTTATGAACGGACGTCATGGTACAAATATATATCACGAGTTGCTTGTGAGTTGAGGATAACAAAGAATATGTGTGTACCTCGTGAAATACATCAACAACGAAACCTTTGGGGTGAGATTTAAAAACGACGCGGGCCAAGCATGGTGACCGTTGTGAATTACACCTCCGCTTTGTTCTTTTGGAATCAACATTATCACCATCCATGAATTTCTCCCCTTCTCTACTGCACACAATATATCTCCGCATAACATTTTATGGATCATTTAAGGACATCAAAGCCGCACAAACCTCTGGAGTCTCTATAGAAGTTTTCCGCTTCATCCATAATAGCAAATTTTTGTCAAACATACGGTTTCAATTCATCCTCGCATTCGGGGATGAAAATAGACTCATCGGGGTCAAGAGAAAAATTTGATTGTAACGACTCTACCATTCCGGTTCTGACATGCATGAAAAATACACAGGATGAGCATAAACAACAAAAACAAAATGTATAAAAATGTAATCATAAGAAATGACAACGAAAATACTTGTTCCTTGTATGAGGAAAAATTGAGCGGTAACCCGGAACATAAAAAAGGCTTGTAATGATGTGCATGAATCCTTATATAACCTCCCCATTGATGAAAAATACGACAAATAGAATCAACCCATAAATCCCACAAATTGAGTATAACTTGTTGAGGATCCATCCAAGAATCAAAATAACTAACAAAAACAATTCGAACGCATTCTAAATTGCATTTTTATCCAATATTTCAAACAAGATTTGAACTTAGACCCTAATTCAACTGACTTTATTATCTTCAAATGGAAAATGAGATGAAAGCAAGGGATAAAACCTAATTGAATCGCGTAGGATGAGAAATGAGAATCGACTCGCCGTGCAGAACTCCGGTGACAAAGGAATCGCGGCGGCTGTTTGGACGGATGGAAAGAACGACTCTTTCTTTGAATTTCCCGTTTGCTGCTACTCCACTCTCATACAGAATAAAGAAACGTTAAGGGGAAGGAGAATTATAGTGTAAAATAAATAAAGGGTGAAGATTACTCTATTGCCCTTAATGATGTTAATTTTTCTTTTTTGAATTATTTTAAAATATCTATTGTGGGAAAAATGGTAGCCATAGATCAAGGAAATGGATGGAGGAGATTAGATCTCATATCTCTTTTGAATACAATATCTCTTTTGATCCATTTCATATAGTAAATAAACCCTTTTCATTAATTTTATTAATGGGGAAAAGCATTTGAATAAATGGATTGCCTAATATTACAGGCGTAGAAATATTCTTTATTAAGATAAATGTAGTATTAATACAGACTCCTGAGTTACATATAGCAACATCAGAAAGTTTATAATTAACAATTAATGGCTGTTTATTAGCCGCAGTTATAAACTGTGTTGTTTTAGAATAATATTTTGAAGGTATAATTCCTTCATTTATACAATTAACATCTTCTCCCGTATCAAGAAGAGCATCAATTGTAATTGTAAACTCTTTATTAATAATAAGAGTTACTTTGGTAAACCATTTTTGTGATTTAATTTGATCTATTTTATTGATCCACACTAAATTTTTAAAATCAATTTGATTTATTTCTGGACCCTTTTCTTTAAAACAAGAAGTGTCTTCAGCGTCTTCTTCTTCTTCTGAAGAAGTAAATTCTTCATTCCAATTACTAGAATTAGTAATTGAAGTAAGCTTTTCTTTAAGGATTTTAACTTCAGATTTTATCTGATTGATTTCATTTTGTAATTCATTTATTGTGGGTTCTCTTTCCTTTTGAGAAGCCCTATCAAGAATTTTTACATAGGAATATAATTCCTTTTCTTGATTGACTTTTGTTGATAATTTTGATTGACCTGTTTTAGGTTCTTTTGAATTAGTCGCAAAAGAAAGATAATGCTCAATAGCTTTCCTTTTTTCTAAAGGATCAGTAATCTGATCAATTAGATCAAGAATAAAACTTTCTTCTATAGAAATAACATTTATTTCTAATCCCATAAAATTTATGAGACATTCATCACAATCACAATCTGATTTACAGCTTTGTATATCAGTCTCAATTTCGTCTTCTCCTGATTCAGAGGATTCAAGAGAATCGGTGATGACTCTGATGAAGATTTCTTCACCTGGTTCTTCTTCATTAAGAAGTATATTACAAAGAGATTCTTTTAGATCTCTATCAATATTAAGATTATTAATCTTCTTTTTAACATAACATTTGTTGGCTTTATGGCCAATTTTACCACATTTCCAACAAACTGGTTGAGCTTCTTTATTAGAGGCTTTAGGATATTTTTTCTTTATATCCTTCGGAAGTCCTTTAGTAGACCTTTTTCTCCTATTAGAGAAGTTTTCTGTAGGAAAAAACTTTTGCTTCTTTTTAAGCTTGTGTTTTTTCTTTATTCTATCACGATAGGACTCAGTTTCAAGCCCGATTTGTTCGCAAAAATTTCCAATAATATTTCTATTTTCGTTTCTTTGTAATTCAAGTTGTTTTTTCAACTTGATATCATTACAAAGAATCATTCCTTCTGCAGTTATTTCTGCAGAAATATCACCATAGGAAAGATTTTCCCAGAGAATTTCTCCATGTGCAGTTTTAGCTTTTAATTTATTTAAAACCTTTTCCGCAAAAAAGTGGTGGTAATCCTGCAATAAATTTTTCTTTCCAGAAATTCATATTACAGTCATTCCTGGTTAAAACTTTAGACATAAAGACATCTTTATACCATCTAAAATCAGATAGTGTTCGACATCTTAAATTTAATAATTGCTTATTAGATCTATCAAGTTGAAGAGTATTGGCCCCAACAAAATTTGATAGTATCGTATAAATAAGTGTATTAACCGCATCTGATTCTTCTCTTTGAGAGATAGGATCAAATAAAGTAGCATTAAGAATTTTATTCTTTGCTTCTTTTGAAATATAAAAATCCCACCAACCTTGAAGTTGGCCAGTGAACCCAGTAATAATGGCTCGAGCAACCGCCTATCATTATTTTCTTTTAATTTGGCGGCAGGATGAGTAAATAAGCATTTGCTTTGCATAGTTTTAATCTGATATTCAGATTTTCCATCAAGGTTCCATTCAGTGATGGATTCACCACTGTAATTTACCAATTGCTTTTCTTCTTCAATTTGAAGATCAATTGGCGTAGAACGTTTATAATATGGTTTAATTATTGAAATTTTTTCAAGTTTATTAACTTGAGTTTCATCTTCTGATGTTTCTGTATTATTATCTTTCGAAATCATCGAGATAATTTCTGAGCTAGAGGCTTCAGTTTTAATATTTATTTTTTGAAGTCTTGTAATTAGTCCTTCAAGAAATTCTTCATCCTTTTTAGAATTTAGATGGAATTTTTCCTTCTTAAGATTAGGAGGAGATTTTATCATAATCGTATCTGAACATTTTAGCTCAGTCTTTTTTGGAGACAAGATTTCTTCAATTCTATTGGTCTGATTTCCAATAGTATGTAAAGCTGAATTTGTAAAATTGTTTTGTTGAACAATGTGATCAAAATCAGCTTTTCCTGTTTCCGATTTAATAGGAACAACATAAATCTCTTTTCCTCCTTTTTTAATTTGTAAGGTCGAAAAAGGGGGATGAATCTCATTAGATTCTTCTCCTGTTTCATGAATAAAAATTTTATAACTTTTTTCAAGAACAGAAATGAATTCTTTATCTGAGAAATTTGGGAATTCCTTTTTTCTTGCAGGGAAATAAATATTTTCAAGCCAGATAAAGAAATCTACTTTTAAATTAATAGTTTTTCTCCACTCCTCATATCTTTTAGAATATAAGGTTTTTTGTTTTAGAGAAAGATCGCAAAGAAACCATTTTCTTTTGTAAACATTTTCAGTTTTATTTAAACTTTTTTGGATAGCTTTAGAGATAAAATTTTCTTTTATCATGAAAACATTGTACCCAAAATCTGAAAAAGTTGGTGATCCAGGATTTCTGGAGCTTTCGCTTTTAGGCATCTCAACCTTATATTTAGGCTGAGAGATTTGATCTGGAGTTATATTAATTCCGGAAATACTCATTTTTTCATGATCCGTATAAGGAACAGAGGATGTAGAGCTTCTAGCTTCTTCATCCATTTTTAGTTTAAATCTTCTTTGAGAAGCAAACTTAATCTCTACGTCTCCATCAACGTATTGTATAATACGTTCTACCTTTCTATTTTCTTTTTTAACTGGAGGAGAGATATTTTCAAGTTTCCAGGTTTCTGGAAGGCTGACTTGATTCCATAATATAGTTTCTGGAACAACAATATTACTTTTAGTAATATCTGTTAAGAAAAGAGTAGTTTCTCCTTTCTTAGAACAAAGTTGTTGAGTTTTAACATTGAATCTAGAGATGGTTGTATTCATGACCTTATAGTAAATTCTATAAACAAGCGCAATATTCTCAGATTCTTCTTTCATTTTATACCCGGATGTCTTAATATTAAGATTTAGGGCATCCAAAATATTTGGATCTGAAAGAGATAAAGGATAATTTGGGAAGCAACTGAAATATATTGGTCCATCACTAAGTGTAGACTCAATTATTCCAAGAAGAGAATCTTCCAAGTTTAAATTCCTTTGATCTCTGACCATAATTAAGGCACTAACATTTAACCCATCTCGGGTTAATGGTTTGATTACAATTTGGATCATTCCAAGATGTAGAAATTTATAATTTTCTTTATGGACTTCAATCATATTTTTTGAAAGAAGTGATCGAGAATCATATCCTCCTTTTAGAGGAATAGTTTCTTCAATTGTTTTTACAACATAATCGCTTTGGAATTCAAAGCTTCCTTTTTTATAAACTTTAAATTTTGACACTTCGGTAATTTCCGAGTCTTGAAGACTTTTATCAAAATTTTCAGAATAAACAATCTCCTTATTCTTATTAAGAACATTTTTGGAAGATTTCTCTTTAGAAAGAGTATGAAACAATTTCTTCATTGGATCTGAAGATACTGTCAAAGCTTTATTCCTACCTTTTGCCTTTACCCCAAGGACTTACAGGCTTTACGGATACTCGACTTAGAGCAAGGCTCGTGTAGAGCTTCAGACCTTCCGAATAATTGTTACTATCTTTCAATAGAGAAATTTTCCTAATTCCAATCGGCTCGATACCACTTGGCGCAATTTACGCTAGGAACATTGTTCCTTGATGCTCAAAAAGCTTTTAAGCTTTTATATGCCCTTTTTAATTCAGGACGAAAATATATCTCTTTTGAAGATTCAGGAATATCCTGATTAGCAATTTGCTTCTTCAGATAATTAATTAATAGAGAGGTTGATTTAACCTTGCTTCTTAGTTGTTGTTTATAATTTAGTTTTCCAGTGATATGATAATCTAATGGAGGATTCCATACTTCATCATATAAATTTAATCTTCTAAAATATAAACTGCTCATAAATTATAAACAGAAATAATGCCAAAAGAAAGACTTACATAAAACTTCTTCAAGCTTTTCTTACAAGATGAGGGAGGATTCTAGAGAGAGGATTATACAAGACTAGAATTCGATAATCTACAAATCAAAACAAGCACTCTTAAATAGACAGAAAAGTAGGAAAACAATAGATTACATTATTGAGGCTTTTAGCCTTTTGCTGACGTGATGGCTTACGTAATGGCTTACATTTCCAATCTTGACAGTTGTCTTCTCTTAATGGAGCAATTTTGTATTGTCTTCTCCACTCATTAATGCCAAGGTAAATTTTTCAATCTCATCTTCAGTGATTGGCTCTTGGGCATCCTTCATGAGTTCGTCTTCTTTTGTTGCAAAAGAACTAGACGAGGATGGGCTATCCATTTCCCTCCCGAAAACTTCTTTCCACATTGTAGAAATGGACTCTTTATCCATTGTTTGAAATAAGTTTTTAAGCAAAGATGAATGGGAAGGAGTTTCAGCATTCAAATGCCTTTGAATTTCTTGGGCTGGTTTGATTGAAAAGATTCCTTTTCTATCAAACACTTTTCCTTCTCCAAAGAAGTCTTCTTTAGGCCACCATTTAAGGAGTATTCTCCTTTGAAGCATATTAATGGTGAACTTCTGTTCATTTTTCTCAAATCTAGTATTCTGCAGAATATAATCCCATCTAATGATCCATGAAATCCCATAATGGTTCATGAATTGAAGAACAGCTGGATGACTGTCAAATTGATTATTGGTTTCATGGAATTTTTCCCATACTCGTTTAATCATACGGGGGAAAATGATAGGAGATGCCCCCCAGGAGAAAAAGAATGATAAAAACCAATTTGGAATAAATTGATTTACATCATCAAGAATGAATTTTATCCACCATGAATGCTTACGAGAAGAATTCTCATAGATAAGGGTATTTTCCCATGCTTTGATATAATCATGATAATTGTAATAATTGGGTAAACCTTGATAGGTTTCAAGTTGTCTTCCTTGATGTAAGGGAACTCCCCAATTTGAGGGTAGAATAATTCTCTTGATTAGAAATTTAGAAAAGGCAATTTCCTTCTGATTTTTCGTAGCATGTTGAATTTCAACAGAGGCTGTCTCAACGAGAATTGCTTCAAAATATTCTCGGGTTTTCTTTCCAAAATGATTTGGGAGATCTTTATTAAGATAACCCTGTGCAATTTGTAGTGGGGATAGACCTTTTAGATCTGTTTCAACAGGAAAACAATTAATAACCACAGAAATAAGATATGGATATTTTATCTCATCTCTATTTCCCTTTTGGAGGAAAATAACATCTTTATAATATTGTAGATCATAGGCTTCATCATCATCCTTGAATTCCGTATTAGGATCAAATTTAGATAAATCTTCAGCAGGGTTTGTACTTGCTGTAGCAATATTTTGCTTTTGTTTCTAGGTATTTTTGGATAAAATTAACATTGGTCTTTTTACCGAGGCTGTAGGCTTTTTAGCCTGTGCTTGTCTTTTGACAATCTGCTTCCACTGATTGTCCCTGCAAGAATTCACGTGTCAAAAAGTCTGGTAGAGAATTATTTTTCCCAGCAATATGCTCAATATCAAAATCAAAACATGCTAAAATAGATTGCCATCTAGCAAAGATTTGTTTTGAAGCAATGTTTTTAACGTCTTTAAATAGTATATCTTTTGCAGATTTGCAATCAACTCTTATTAAGAATTTCTTGTTTAATATGTCACTTTCAAATTTAGTAACACATTTGACAATCGAAAGTAATTCTTTTTTAACCGTTGAATAATTCTTTTGAGAATTATTCCAGATTCCTGAAGTAAATCTGACTAATTCTTCTTTAGAATTTTCAGAATTCTTTTGTTTAAGAATCCCACCATATCCTATTTCAGAAGCATCTGTTTCAATAATTTTGAAAGCTTCTGGATTAGATAATGATAAACAAGGAAGTTCTTTAACTCTCTCTTTGATTTTTCTGACTGCTTCAGTATGAGCATCAGTCCAAGGAAGAGGATTCTTTTTTAATCTTTGAAATAATAGCTTACAATCTTTAGCTAAATCTTGATAGAAATCCCCAATATAATTGAGACAACCAAGAAATCGTTGTAATTGATTTAAATCAGATATTTTATCTGGAAATTTTTCTGAAAATAGAATAACCCTTTCTATAGGAGTAATTATTCTATTCTCAATATAATGACCCAAGAATTTTATTCTTGTTTGGAATAGCTTAACCTTTTTAGGATTAAATGCTAATCCAGCATGCTTAGTAGCATTGATGAATATATTAAGATGTTTGAAATGTCTATCAATTGTTTCAGAAAAAACTAAGACATCATCAATATAAACAATAATAAAATCCATATAAGGATTATAAATTTTATTCATGATATTTTGAAATTCCATAGGGGCATTTTTTAACCCGAATGGCATGACGTTCCATTCATAGTGTCCGAATGGAACTGTGAAAGCTGTTTTATATTTATCTTCTTCTTTTATTTGTATTTGATAAAATCCTGATTTAAGATCAAAAGAAGAAAATATATTTCCTTTAAAAATTCTATTTAACAAATCTCTTTTATTAGGGAGTGGATGTTTTATCCATTTGAGTGCTTTATTAAGCGGTTTATAATTGATAACAAGTCTAGGTGCACCTCTTTCTATATATATATATATATATATATATATATATATATATATATATATAGGAAATGAATCATGTGAGAATCCACATTTAACGTGAGAACTGTGAACCATGCATTACTTATATATTTTATGCAAATTCCTTATGTTTCTTTTTTAATACAAAAAACATGTAATCTTACATTTTGCATAATCGTTATATGCTTACGCAGAAGACAAAAGTATAAAATTACATTTTTCTTGAGGCATAAAATATTTAAGGATTATGCATAAAACATAAAAAAAATTATGCAAGGTTCGTAGTTCTTACGTTAAATGTGGTTATCACCAAATCCACACCTTATATATATAAACGCCTAGGCTTTTTATATTTTGAAAGCCTAAATTATTATAATTTTTTTTCAAAAGTAAGCGCAATCATTTTTATATAATATTACTTGATTTTAAAATTAAGTGGATTATTTAATTTCGGATTTGACTCCTAGAATTCATTGTAAAACCAACCCAGTGAATACAAATAATTTCCCATCCCTTTTACTATTGATATTAAAAATTCCTTTTGATTAAAATAAGCATTTATTAAGAATTGTTGAAGCATTAATTCAAATATCCATTTTTATGCAAGTATACTATCAAAACCCAAAAAGGTTGACCCATCTCTAACCAAGTAACCATTTTAATACAAATAATTAAATGGTCCATTTACTTGATTAATGAGGATGGTCCAAAGAGTTAAAGGGTAAACAAAATTTTAAATGTTGATTCTGGAATCGTAAATCGTGGTTTGTTTTTATTATCCTTTCCGTTAAAATCGTCTCATTTTTTCTTTTGGATTGTCTAAAAACTCAAATTAATACACAATATAATAATAGTGACTATTAAAATGATCTAATAGTAGATTAATGCCTTGCTATGTAATAAAAAAAATCACAAATTCGAATTATAGAAAATTATTTTGAGTTCATTTATGAAACAAAACGACTGTCTTGCAACTACTTACTGACTTTTAAAGACAAAGTTACATAAATAGCAGTTTGATCTTAGTATTGGTAAATATATCTACTTCTTACTAATCAATTATTAAAGTGTATTTGATTATGATAGACTTTGAAATGTAAAAACATTAAACAATAAGAGATTTGATTGTTTTTTTCGTGATTTGATCCTTTGGGTCTCTTGTTTAGAGGATTATCAAAAAGAAAAAAGAAAAAAGAAAAAAAAGGGCATATTATATTACACATGCATAAAATGACATCAAATTGAAGTGGCCGGCAATCGTCAAATCAATCAAAAAATTCACATTATCTTGGGAATGGAATCTATAATTTGGTATCAACACATTATATGATTATACATTTGGTATCCACAAGTCAGGACGCTATACGACATCATTTAATTGTACCACACAATTCGTACTGATATGAAATAACACACAACTCACAACATGACATGATATCTATTATCAATTATATATATAAAAGCCGAGTGGCTTTTTTTTTCAATCAATTGCAAATTTTCCGTTATTTACGATTTTGCTATCAATTTCAATTTTTTCACTATTTACGATTTTGCCATCAATCTCAATTTTTCACTATTTACTGTTTTGCCACCAATTTCAATTTACCCACTACTTACAAATTCACCGCCAATTTCAATTTTTCACTATTTATGAATTTGCCACTCAAATTACCCTTTTTCCAAAAAAAAATAATAATTCAATTTTCCACTATTTGCGAATTTGCTACTCAAATTTGCATTTTCCAAAAAAAAATAATTCAATTTTCCACTATTTAAAGATATTTAAATAGCGTTATTAAATACCCATAATAAGTTATTTTAATTCATATAATTTTTGAAATTAAATCCATTGAGAAATTATCATTTTTTTTGCAATCAATTGCAAATTTTTCGCTATTTACAATTTTGCCATCAATTTCAATTTTTCCACTATTTACGATTTTGCCATCAATCTCAATTTTTCACTATTTACTATTTTGCCACCAATTTCAATTTACCCACTACTTACAAATTCACCGCCAATTTCAATTTTTCACTATTTATGAATTTGCCACTCAAATTACCCTTTTTCCAAAAAAATAATAATTCAATTTTCCACTATTTGTGAATTTGCCACCAATTTCAAATTTTCCACTATTTATAAATTTGCCACAAATTTCAAATTTACACTATTTACGAATTTGCTACTCAAATTTGCATTTTCCCAAAAAAAAAATTCAATTTTCCACTATTTAAAGATATTTAAATAGTGTTATTAAATACTCATAATAAGTTATTTTAATTCATATAATTTTCTGGAATTAAATCCACTGAGAAATTATCATTTTGTTAAATAACAACTAATCTACTACTATAGAATATTAGTTTTATATATAATTGTAAATATATTATTTTAAAGATTTTATTTGTAATATGGTTTACTAAAGATAATTATATGTTCATTTTATTAACATATTATTTTATATATAATGAACATATGTTTAACCTATATATTAATATATATAAATATATTAATATGATAGCTACTATAAAAATATGTTAATAAAAGATCATATATATAGTTATAAATATATAAATCATTTTAATAATATTTGTTAATTCCCATTATAATATTATTAAATGGGAATAAAAATATATTAATACAAAAATATATCATATAATTATCATATAATTATCTTTAATGGACATATGTAATACGTCGGCTTCAAAATCTACTACAACCACTAATTTCATTGGTAATACTTTCACCTTTGATACTTCTTGAATGAAATCACGTTGCCAAATGCTCACATGCTTTTACTTCCACACTTCTGCAGAGGGTTCACTTCCTACAGCTTGCAAATTCTTGTTTTTGACATAACCAAAAGATAATATATAGATGATGACTTAATTGAATCATCAAACTTCACAGGTATTGAAGATGAAACTGCAGGAGGTACGAACGATGGTGAATCCACAATTGATATACCAAGGGACATGTTGCTTGACTATTCTGAAAATCCAATAGAAGCAATCACAAAACATGTCTATTTAAGAGACAACAAAATAATCAACATTGCTGACTTTCTACAAGAGTGAGCTATTTTGGCACCAACGTTGGATATAGTCGAATCTGTCAACCAGTATGTAATATCATTAAGTGAAGGAGAATGCCATACATATTTAAGCTCAGATACTATATGCAAATCTACAGGATACAGTTCCTTATTCTAGAACATCCACACACTGGAATTCTTAAACACAATTAAATGCTCTGGAATACCTAATCACGAGCTATTTTTGAAAGTGGGAAATCCAGTGATGCTTCTCCAGAACATCGATCACGCGAATGGTTTATGCAACGGCACTAGGTTGGTGATTACCAGACTTGGCAGTCATGTTCTCCAATGCTATGATAATTAATAAAAGCTAAGGCCAATCACTAAAGCAACGTCACTAAAGTTTTGATTCCAAGAATAACATTGACACCATCCGATGAAAGACTGCCGTTCAAATTTCAAAGACCTCAATTTCCAGTTATTGTCTCCAATGCTATGATAATTAATAAAAGCTAAGGCCAATCACTAAACTGCGTTGGTTTACTGTTGAAGAAACCTGTATTCAGTCATGGCCAGTTGTATGTTGTAGTATCACGCATAACAAATTGCAGCAGAATTCCTGGGCAGATTCAGCTGGAGGTTCTTCTGAGCTTTCAGAATCCTCGGACCTGCAACTAAAGTGTCTTTCCTACTGACGTTCTTCTAAGCTTTCAGTGCATGGGCATGAATTCCTGGGCAGATTCAGCTGGAGGTTGTTGTCCAACTAACTTCTTCGATCCTCAGTTCTTCAGCTGAGCATAATGTCTTCTACTGAATCCTACAGCTACTGAACTCTGTCCTACTGAGTTCTAACAACTAAACTCGACTAGGCTATACAGATGCGAATGTACAATATTCAGCTAGGGTTTTGGGATCTATCCAAATCTATCAAGACTATCAGATCTATAGATTCATCTACTGAATCCTTATCCCTACAATTTCCCCTATTTGATGATGCCAAAACCTATTACATCTTCTATCACAGAAAACATGCTAAGGTTAAGACTAATAGCTACTGAATAACTTAGCTATTACAAGGGAATGCTCCAGTCAACAGATCACAGTTGACTAAGATAAAGAAAATGAGAGTTCAGAGCAGTCACAAGTAAAGAATATTAGAGCAAACTTATGATAATACGGTTATATATCAGAGGTAAACCACGACAGTTAAGAATAGCTGAATGTATCAGAGTATAACTTCAGTTTTGACATGGTTATAGCATGCTGGTTCTACTGACATATATAAGAATTTATCAGAACATAACAAGCAAGTGCAGCATATTCACACAGAATCAAGACTGATATAAATAATCAAGGTTCAAAATAGATCATATAGTAGCTAATCATCAAATGTAAGTTCAGCATTTATCAATTATCTTCCTAAGATGCAAGTTCCCCCCTAAGAAACAATTTCCCCCCTTTTCCTTTTTTTTTTTTTTTTTTTTTTTTTTTATCATAAGAGAGTTCTTCCCCCTAAGTATAAGCAATTAATCAGAGAAGAGTAAGATAAACACGGTAAATCAGTAGGAAAAGATTCTAAGGCAGATAAGCATATAAGTCACATAGGTCAGATAAGATAAGTTAGGTTAGCTGATCACTGAGGTGATCAGCTGTGCTGAAAATAAAAGATAACCTTAAAGACAATGAGTTATTGTCAGGGCCAAAAGGTGATATTGCCATATATGATGAAGAAATTACAGTACATAGACAATCTATCACTAAGAAGCTAGACTAGGAAGGAAGGATCAGCTGGGCTTCTTCTTGAAGTGTTGCATCCTCGCCCGGAAGTCAGCTGACTTCTTCTCTGGCAGCTCAAGGTCATAGCTCTTATAAACACGCTTCCTCAATGCCTTGATTTCCACTAAGTGTTCTTCTATATTCTCTCTTAGACCTCTGCTGTAAATAGCATTCTCGATCTCTTCTTCTATCTCCTTTTTGCAAAGATTGTCAGCATGCGTCATAGGAGGAGGTAGAGTACGAAAGGGAGGTGCCTTCAACGGTTGACCCATCTGGTCAAGCAGAGTCTGAATCTCAGCCAGGAGGGCTGGATTCATGGTGGTCAGGAGATCTTTGAAATAAGAAACTGCATCTAAGGAGGGATCTACATTCCCAATCCTCCACACATGGAATCGCTTGATGAATTCCACCTTCATCTGCTCCCATTGCTGATTATGCTTGAGAGGCACCCAGTCGTCACTTCGTTTATATACGATGCTCTCTGCTCCTGAAGAAGCGGGAGGAACGAGGGATACTCCTATCCTTCACCGGTACCCTGTCCCTGGCTTCTTTCTCTGTCCTCAGCCTGAGGGCTTCTAGGTCAGCTAGGCGTATTCTCTCTCTCGCCTCTCTGATCTGCCTAGCCTCGGTTGTTCTATCCAAAGCCCTGTCACATGCATCCCATATTTCTTTCATTTCCTGTTCTTGCTCTTTGGTAGGGACGGTGGAGGGAACATGAGGTTGTTCCTCTGACTCAGCAGACGACTGAGATTTTGACTTAGAACCTGAAGCACCGCCTTGCTGATCAGTTTTGGACTTTTGTGTCTGCTGACCTCTGGCAACTGCTGATCGAGCCATTGCTGATTGAGACTGTTTAGAGGTAGTCGATCTCATTCGTGCGGAAGCAGGAGAACGGATCTGGACACCTTTCTTCTTTGCAGCTAGCTTTTGTCTTGCCTCTTCTTCAACTAGTTCTCGCGCGAGTTGCTCATCATAGGCAATCTGCTCTTCTCGTGATTTGAACTTAAGCTTTTTCAGAGCTTTGGGTGGGCTAGGGTCAGCAGGCGCCTTGCCCTTACCCTTAACATCTGTTTCAGGTGCTGGAGGTGGTGAGCCTTCAACTAGCAGATTCTCGAGATATGAAGTCACCTCAGCCATCACTTGCTCAGTTGCTTCTTCAGCTGCCGACACTATTACCTGATCAGCTGTTGAGCTTGGTCCACCCTGCTGCTGATCTTCAGCTTTCAGAATAGATCTGAGCTGAGCAGCTCTCGACCCTTCCCCCTTTTTGGCATCATCAAGGAGGGTGGCCAGGGCAGTGACCTTCTTGGTCAACTCTGCTACGGAATCTTTTATAGATGTCATTCCAGTAGCAATGTCCGTTGTGACATCAGTGTAAGACTCCCACCTTCTGTCATGCTCTTGATCAATTGCTTTCAGAAGAGCATCTTTGGACTTGACTAAATTTGACAAGTCAAAAGATGCATCTGCTAAAGCGCATACCTCCTGCAAGACTATAGAGCAGAATGCATCGGCTGCTGTGCAAGACTACCTGACTAAATTTGACAAGTCAAAAGATGCTCTCCTGAAAGCTATAGATCAAGAGCACGACAAAAGGTGTGAGTCTTACACTGATGTCGCAACTGACATCGCTATTGGAATGTCCTCTGTCAAGGAATCCGTAGCTGAACTGACCAAGAAGGTCACTGCCCTGGCCACTCTCCTTGATGATGCCAAAAAGGGGGAAGGGGTCGAGAGCTACTCAGCTCAGAGCTATTCTGAAGGCTGAAGATCAGCAACAGGGCGGACCTAGCTCAACAGTTGAGAAGGCAATAGTGTCGGCAGCTGAAGGAGCATCTGAGCAAGCGTTGGCTGAGGTGACTACTTTTCTTGAGAATCTGCCTGTTGAAGGCTCACCACCTCCCGCACCGGAGACTGATATTAAGGGTAAGGGAAATGCGCATGCTAAACCTAGCCCACCCAAAGCTCAGAAGAAGATGAAGTTCAGCTCGCGAGAAGAGCAGATTGCCTTTGATGAGCAACTCGCGAGGGAACTAGCTGAAGAAGAAGCTAAGCAAAAGCCAGCTGCAAAGAAGAAAGGAGTCCAGATCCGTTCTCCTGCTTCGGCACGAACGCGATCAACTACCTCCAAACAGTCTAGATCAGTAGCGGCTTGTTCAGCAGCTGCCAGAGCTCAGCAGACCCAAAAGTCCAAAACTGACCAGCAAGGCGGAGCTTCAGGTTCCAAGTCTAAATCTCAGTCACCTGCTGAGTCAGAGGAACAGCCTCATGTTCCTTCCTTCGTCCCTTCCAAAGAGCAAGAGCAGGAAATGAAAGAGATATGGGACGCATGTGATAGGTCTCTGGATAGGACAACTGAGGCTAGGCAGATCAGAGAGGCGGGAGAGAGGATTCGCCTGGCTGACCTAGAAGCCCTCAGGCTGAGGACCGAGAAAGAAGCTAGGGAGAGGGTACCAGTGAAGGATAGGAGTATCCCTCGTTCCTCCCGCTTCTTCAGGAGCATAGAGCCCCTGAGTCAGGTGAAGCGCATTGTTTACAAACGGACTGACGACTGGGTGCCTCTCAAGCTCAATCAGCAATGGAAGCAGATGAAGGTGGAATTGCTCAAGAAACTTCATGTGTGGAGGATTGGGAATGTAGATCCCACCTCAGATCAAGATTCTTATTTCAAAGATCTCCTGACCACCATGAGTCCAGCCCTCCTAGCTGAGATTCAAACTCTGCTTGACCAGATGGGTCAACCGCTGAAGGAACCCCCATTTTGGACTCTACCTCCTCCTATGACGCATGAAGATAATCTTTGCAAAAAGGAGATAGAAGAAGAAATCGAGAACGCTATTTACAGCAGAGGTCTGAGAGATGATATAGAAGAATACTTAGCAGAGATCAAGGCCTTCAGGAAGCGTGTCTATAAGAGTTATGGCCTTGAGCTCCCAGAGAAGAAGTCAGCAGATTTCCGGGCGAGGATGCAACAGTTCAAGAAGCAGAAGCCTAGCTGATCCTTTCTCTCTAGTCTTATTTCTAGTGATAGATTGTGTTGGTCCCGAGTGCACGTTCAGGTGTAGAGGGGGGGGGGGTGAATATACACCTGAAACCGATTTCTCAACTTGAAACACGAACAGTCCTATTCAGGATGGTGTCATCGAATGAATTCAAAGCAGACTGCATAACTATTCTAAATCGTGTTAGGCAAAGAGATACTGACTCTACTGAGACCTACTAACTGACTGAGTCAGAATTCAGTATCTTCAGTTGGAGTTCAGTGGTGCGGAAATGTGTAGGCCCAAAACAGTTGAGTGGAAAACGTTTTATCAAAACAGTTTCAGTTCAGAAGAATAAGCAGTTGAGATCGCTGAAACTTAGTTGAATGATTTTAAAGGATAATTTTCAGTATGAACAGTTAAAATCAATGCAACAGTAAATAAGAGAACAAGCGAGAGACATAGAGATTTTTAAAGTGGTTCGGATACACAGGATCCTACGTCCACTGTCCCGAAAGATCAGGAGGCTATTTATTATACTGAGTTAGTCTCAGTCAGCTTGTACACAGGACAAAGCCGCGTCTTGAAATTTATACTCGAGCAAGTCTCGGTTACAAAGGTATCAAATCGAAGCGTTTGACTAACTCTCCAACTATGAAGGAGTCCTTTTACAGTAAGGATCAGGTTCAAGGATGAACTCCTTCATCTAAGCTATGGATATAAACGGTTGAGCTTAGGGTTAGAGGGATAGGGAACGAGAGTGTTTCTTCTAGAACGACGAACAACTGAGTTAAGCTTTAAGTTCGTGTAACGTCGTTTGGATACTAGAGGCTTTGTATATTGGTTCAACTTGGTTCCCTAAGAGCTAGATTGTAGTCTTTCACCGGAGAAGTGTTCTTCGAGTTCTTGCGGAAGACTTAGGGCTTTTCGGTTTTGCTCGTTTGAATGCTCGTGTGTTCGTTCTCTTGCTTGTATGCTTTCTCGTGTTTTTTGTGTGTGTCTATTTCAAATCTTGAATCATCCCTCTATTTATAGAGAAGAGATTAGGAAAGATCCGTTGGAGACGATGATCCCTTTATCTCACTCTTTTGGTAGCTAACGACTCTTTTTGAAATATGGTGACAGTGTCCTTTCCCTCCTTTTCTGGAAGGTTGTTATAGGACAGGTGTTTGCTTGTCATTCGTCGAGGTTTACAAAGCAGTTGAGACAGAACAAACTTCGAGGCATACTGAAGTTGACTTCTCTCTTCCTCGTATTTGATTATGCTGATTGTCATTCAAAAGATCGGCGGTTCGTAAGACGTGCCGGCCGTTGCTGAGTCTGATCTTCGATTCAGTAGCAAATATGCTGAGATGGCTTTACTGAAGATCAGCTCTGAGTACAGTGAACTACTCCTGCTGAGTTCAGTTCTACTGACTCTATTCAGTATATTGCTCCCCGCCGAGTCCAAGATCACCGAGTCTTCTACATCTGGTGCTGAGGTTGATAATCTACTGAACGCCTGAACCAGAGCAGAGTGTCTACTGAGTCTGAACCCTCAGAGACAAAAACAATTACAACGAAATGGTTCACCAATCAAGATAGGGTTTTGGGATCTTCAAATCTTCATAGATTTACTCAGAGCATAAGCCTACTGAGCGCATATCTGTACGAAAGATAAAATCATTTCCCACTAAGTATTACAGTGCTGAGGATAGAATCATCACCCAACAATTTCCCCCTATTTTATGATGCCAAAACCTAACACCATCTATGCTAACTAACACTAAACTACTCAGAAACAGAGCTCCTTACAATTTTACAAGTTGGTTCAGCGGAGTTGTTCTTCAAGTTCTAGACTACTGAAGGGAGCAGAGCAGGGAGTCAGACTATAGAGACTAAGCATATCCATGTCTTAACAATTTCCCTTATTACAAGGAAGCAATTTCCCTTTATATCATAATAACTAGTCTATCAGAATCTCAACAGCTACTGACAAAGAATATACACAGTGAGTGTGTGAGTCAGTAATCACTTCAGTGATTCTGAGTGTTAAGTATAAAACAGAACATGGCTTATATAGACAATAAGATATTGTCGAAGCCAAAAGATATATATATATATATATATATATATATATATATATATATATATATATATATATAATGTGAGAAAGTTTAGTACATTACATCTCTTTCTAAGCTAGGAAAGAAGAATCTAAGATCTAGGAGCGCTTGTACTGCTCGATCCTATCCTTGAAATCTTGCGATTGAGTCTCGGGAAGGGGCAGTCCATACATCCTGTAGGTAAACTTCCTCAACTTCAGAAATTCAGCAAAGTCTGCTGGCTCGTCTTCTTCGAGAGATCTGGCTCTGGCAGCATCCTTTACTTCTTTTTCAATCACACCATAGTGAATAGAATCATCAAGTCTTCTTAGTGGTGGCAGAATTCTGGGTTCAGGGACTCGGACTTCAATATTCTCTTTCATAGCATTCTGCATGTAGACATACAAGTCAGGTTCAGTCCTCATCATCCATTCAACATAGGCATCAGCCTTTGCCTTGTCTGACCAGAATCTCCAGAAATAATTCCTCTTGATGAACTCTATCTTCAGTGACTCCCATCTCTGAGTGTACTGAGCTGGCATCCACTCATCAGTCCTTGGCCATCTATGTATCTTCAGATCTTTTAGTTTCCTGAACTTCCTATATCTGTATGGAATGTCAGCTTTGGAAGGAACCCTCAATCTAGCTTCTTGTTCAGTTCGGACTCTGAGTGCTTCTAAGTCTGCCATATGGATTCTCTCTCTGGCAGCTTCAATCTGTCTTGCCTCTTCTCCTCTGTACAGGTACCGATCCATCTGAGCAAAGATGGCTTCTATCTCAGCATCCTGTTCTTTTGAACTTGTGTAGGAGGGCTTGTGAGGCGACTGATCTTCTGAGTCAGCAGGGGTACTTGATTTTTCTTTGGACGTACCCTGCTTCTCAGTGTCCTTCTGCTGTTGTTGCTGCTCCCTATCATCATCATCTTGAAGTATCAGCTTTCTGGGAGGCAACCTAGTCGTTGTTGACTTCTTTTCGCCGCGAGCTGGAGCCTTTGTCTTTCCTTTTGCAGTTTTCGCTTTAGGCTTGTTGGCTGCTTCAGCTTCGGCTTCTGAGGCGTCTTCTGCTAAGCTGAGGGCCTGTCCCTATCTGCTGAAGGGATGCTACCCTGTTTTGGACCTGACCTTCTTCACGTTAAAATAAGCCTTGTCGCTGTACGTAATTTGGTCATCTCCGCAAAAGTCCTCAATCATTACTGACAGCTTCAGACCATACAGAAGCTTGCCTTTCGCGCTCAGTCTGTAGGAGGCTTTGTGAAATTTCGCAGCCTGGACCATGAATTCACGGAGAAAGAATTCAGTCCAGTTGATCTTGACTTGGTCATAAATTGCCATCATCAGCTGTATCTTGGGAATCGAGACTTGATCGAATGAGCCAGCTTGGCTCGTCAGCAGCTGCGTAACAATGTATGCTAGAGCGCGGTACTGAGGCAACATTACGTTCTTAGGGAAGGCAGCTCTGAACGTAGTGGGCTTCCCGCATCCACCATATCATCGTTGTACCCAACGGTGCTGACACCTTCAGACGGTAGGTTGAAGCTTATCCTCAGAGCTTCTTTAACTGACATCTGCTTTATCTGCAAAGCAGCTTCGCCGATTATATAGACAGTGAATCTCCCAATGACGTCACCAGCTATTGAGTCGGAGTTTAGGTAGATCTCAGCAACTTGTCTGGGAAGGAAGAACGTCGGCTTCTTGGAGAGAAATCCCTCCAGTCCAGATGCCCGAAGAGCGTCGAAGATCTCTTCCATGTAGTCCAGATCACACGCATCAAACTCCATGACTGGTTCGCACCAGACACGGTCTTTTTCAAGAATCTCCTTCATGTTTGAGGGAGCGGTTACTAAGACGTTTGAACTCGCCATTATATCTGTCACAAGAAGAATTTATCAGTATCAAGTTTGATAAAACAGTTAGTATACCGATGCTGGAAAAAGAAGGTTATCGTGACAGATCTAATAATCATACTAATGAAAAACTGAGCGTTTAAGAAATATGCAAGTAGGGTTTGCGAGAAAGATCTCAGATTTTTCGGAGTAAAGTATGCTAATGGCAGTTTCTAAGATATGATCGAAAATATATATCTACGTGAAGATGAACAGTTATCGATCAATGGCCGAGTTTAAACTTGCTTTATGAGATGAACGGTCAAGATTAAATAGTATATTATAGGTAATGATCACAAAGCCGCCTAAGTCAAAAGCCAGTTGTAACTTGCCTAAGTAGTAACTATGATACGACATGCATTAAATGCGTGGCAGAGTTCAGCATACTTATGCATGGAATGTCGTGCATTAAATGTAAGTCGTTAATATTAAAGGACAATCCTTGAGATATTAAATACGATGCTGATTCTGAGCAATAAATGTATATTACAGTTCTATTAGTTACTACTGAGTAGAGATACGCAAACCTGTCAGGTGAACATCGTAGTCAGCTGATACCTCGTGTAGATGGTTGCTGAGTCTCTACGCATCGAATTTACTCGATCGAGAGTGAACATTCCCCCTACTGAATGCTCCTCTCCCGAAACCTCTTACTGACCGGAGTCAGTAGGGTCCAGCAGACCTAGCTCTATTGAAAGTTCTCTGAATCTGGATTCAGCTAGAGGCTTGGTCAGTATATCAGCCCTTTGATGGTCAGTATGGATCTTTTCCATCCTAATATCCTTCTTTTCGACATGGTCACGAATGAAGTGATGTCGATGTCCACGTGCTTGCATCTTATGTGAAGTACGGGGGTTCCGAGTGATTGCAATGGCACTGGTTGTCGTCGAGAAGATTGACACTTCATTCGAATGACGTCATAGTCTCGTAGCGCTCTTTGTCTCGGCCAAAGGATTTGGGCGCGGCAACGAACTTCGGCGGCTATGTATTCGGCCCGTAGTTGACGTGGCTACCGAGTCTTGTTTCTTTGAAAACCATGAGATCGGCTTGCGCCAAGGAACCGACACGTTCCTAAAGTTGACTTTCGGTCAATTCTACACCCCGCATAGTCGGCATCGAGTAACCAGTTAGTTCTATATTATCATCATTGGATACCATAAACCCATGTCGGTGTTCCTCTCGAGATAGCGGAGAATCTTCTTTGCCGAGTCCATGTGACTCGCTTTGGATTCGCCCGAAATCGAGCACCGGACACCTATAACATAAGTTATGTCAGGACGAGTAGCTGTTAAATATAATAAAGAACTAATTATAGCACGAAATTCAGTTTGGTCTACTGATACTCCCTCCTTATCAAGATCAATTTTCATGTTTGTGTTCATCGGGATCTTGATAGGTTTGCCGGATGTGCAACCGAATCTTTTGATGAGGTCTCGAGTGTATTTGCCTTGATTAATGAACGTCCCTTTTTCAGATTGTTTGACTTGGAAATCGAGGAAGTAGTTCATTTCTCCCATCATTGACATCTCGAATTTGTCCTTCATCATCTTTTCAAATTGTTGGCACATGATGACATTCTTAGATCCAAATATAATGTCATCTACATAGATCTGCACAAGTAGTAGATCGTCTTCCAGTCGAATGCTGAATAGAGTGCGGTCTACTGTGCCTTTCTGAAAACCTTTCTGAAGAAGAAACTCTTATAGGTATCGTACCAAGCCCTGGATGTTTGTTTTAACCCATACAGAGCCTTTCTGAGTCTATAAACCTGAAGTCCCTGCTGAAAGCCGGGCGATTGTTCTACGTAGACTTCTTCTTTCAGTACGCCGTTCAGGAACGCAGACTTCACATCCATTTGATAGACTCTGAATCTTTGATGTGTTGCGTAAGCCAGGAATAGTCTAATTGCCTCCAGTCTTGCAACTGGAGCGAAAGTCTCATCGAAATCTATTCCCTCAGCTTGACAGTAGCCTTTTGCCATAAGTCTTGCTTTGTTCCTTACTATGACGTTGTTTTCATCCCGCTTGTTCTTGAAGACCCATTTTGTTCCAATAACATGTTGATGTCGGGGTCTATCAACAAGCTCCCAAACGTCGTTTCTCGTGAACTGATTCAGGTCCTCCTGCATAGCTATGATCCAGTCAGCATCTTTCAGTGCATCCTCAATCGTCTGAGGTTCGTTAGTAGACAAGAAGCAGGAATATAAGGCGCTTTCTCCTTGACAGAATCTGGATCTTGTCTTTACTCTTGCTGAGGGATCTCCAATAATCAGATCAGCAGTGTGAGCGTCCAACCACGATCTACGATGTTTCAGTTCTTCATCTGAAATTTATTCAACACAGATAGTAGGCGAGTTAGGCATTTCAGTTGTACTATTATGAGATTGAAGCATTTCAGTAATGAGAGTGTGATCTACTTAGTCACCAGGTTCAGGGACATTCAGCTCAGGAACATTAATAGATGTTCCCCCTGAGTTGTTATTCTCAGTAGTGGTCTCAGTTACCTCTGGGGTTTCTTCATCGACCTGAGTTACCTGGGATTGATTCTGTTCAGGAGAATCAATCGGCTCAGCTACATTTACTGCTGGTTGAGATTCAGTAGACTTGTCTTCAATTTCCTCATCTGAATCATCATCCCAACAAAGCTGGATCTTTTCGACTTTGTCTTTTAGGCTTAGATCCTGTAGCTGCTTACTGATGTCCTCAGATTCAGAATTAGAGTTATTGCTCCTGTCTTCAGTAGCAAACTCATTAAAAATAACATGCAGGCTTTCCTCCACGCAAAGGGTTCGATAGTTGAATACTCTAAAAGATTTGCTGACCCGAGAGTATTCTAAGAATACTCCCTGATCTGACTTGCTATCAAAAGTTTTCAGCTGATCTTTCCCATTATTGTGGATAAAGCACGAGCACCCAAAAATATGGAAATAGGATAGAGAAGGTTTCCTGCCGTTCCATAGTTCATATGGTGTTCTCTTATGTTGCTTTGTCAGTAGAGATCGGTTCTGAGTGTAACAAGCAGTATCAGTGGCTTACGCCTGAATTTGGCCGGGAGTCCCGAGTCTGCGAGTAGAGTTCTAGCCGCTTCTTTGAGAGTTACGTTCTTTCGTTCAAGCAACTCCATTTTGTTGAGGTGTGCGAGCAATCGATGTCTCATGCTCTATTCCTTACGCTTGCGTAACTCCTCCATCATAGAATTAAGGAACTCAGTTCCTCTGTCAGAACGGATTTTGACAATTTTGGTGTTCTTCTTGACACTGAGCCTTTTTAGAAGCCTTCCTTGGTAACTCTGTTTTGACGTTAGACTTGTTGGCAATGAATACGACCCAAGTATAGCGCGAGTAGTCATCGATGACCACTAAAGCATATTTCTTGCCTCTGATCGTCACTGGAGAGACTGGACCGAACAAATCCATATGTAGCAGCTGAAGGATTCCATCAGTGGAAGGAGATGGAACAGGTGGATTTTGATTCCTTGGTTGCTTTCCCTTCGGACATGCTTCACACTGAGTGTCTTTGCTGAATACTTCATTCGGCAGTCCTCTTGCTAGAGTGTTTCTTGCTAGTTTGTTGAGCGTCTTGAAGTTGAGATGGCTGAGTCTCCTGTGCCACAACCACCCCGTTCGGTTGTCGTTCTTCGCTAACAAACAAGCTTCAGGTTCAGCTGAGTTCCAGTAAGCTACATAGATATTCTTCTTGCGCGAACCTGATAACATTGTTTTCCTTGTGGATTTATCAATGACATCACAGAAACCAGCGTCAAATATCACTCTATTCGAGTTATCACAAAATTGACTAACAGAGAGAAGGTTATGCTGAAGTCCTTCAACATATGATACTCTTGGAACTTTGGCAGTTCCAATGCTGAGTGTTCCAAATCCTCTTGTGTAGCCTTTAACATTGTCTCCAAACTCAATTCTGGGTCCTTCTTTAGGGATATAATTATTCAGCAGACTCTTTTGATATGTCATGTGTCGTGAGCATCCGCTGTCCACATACCATGGGTCTTTGTGCACCTGCAAAACAGAATTATATTCAGGTACCCTTTATTTTGATTTTGGGTCCTTAGATGTTAGTTTTAGTAACCCATATTTGTCTTACGACCCTGGTGGTTTCAGACAACTTCTTTCCACTTGAGTCAACGTATTTGACCACTGGACTGGTCGATACTGACTTCTTAGGCTTTTTTTTGTTCAAGAGTCCGGATCTTCTGAGTTGGTGGACTGCTGACCTTTGCCTTTTGTGCGATTTTCTTCTTCTTCTGACTCTTGGATCCTTTTCTGACTATATGATCATAATAGTATGACCCATACCGAGCAGGATGTGTTAGCTGAGGAGGTCCATACTGATCAGCCCACTTTGGCTTGTTGGTTCCCCCTTGACTGAACTGGGGTGTTTTGGTGTAGATCTTTTGGCCAGAATGCTGATGTGTAGGATGAGGTGCCTTCATCTTTTGTTTGTTCTTGGCTAGAGGGTTCAGTATGTTTGCATTGATTGTCTCCCCTCGAACAAACCTATCAGCAAGTCGCACTTCTGAGTGTACGGGGGCAGATGAGGAAGCACCCTAGCTAAAACCAAGTCCTTCCTGGCAGTGCTTGGGCTTGTTGCTTGCTAGCATAGCCTCCAGCTTCTTTTCAGCGCCCATGTACCGCTCAGTCATCAGGTTCCTCCAGACATCATCACTTTTCTTCAGTATGTCGTGCTCGGTCTAAAGTCCTGATAGTTGTTGCTTCAGTAGACTCAGTTCAGTATCTTTCTGAGTTAAGTCCTTGGTCAGAACTGAGATCTGTTCTTGGAGAATGTCTTTCCCAGCCCGTTGATGGAGTTCATCAGATTCGTGAATCTGACGCTGAGATCTTCTATGGTGTCTCCGGGCATGAGAGACAAACTCTCCAGCTTTTGGAGTTCCAGCGTAAGTTTGTTGGCTTTGATCTTCTGAGTCCCCCGACTCAGTAGCGCTAGAGCATCCCAGAGTTCCTTAGCTGTCTTGCATTCCTGAACCCTGCCGAGATAAGAATCACTTAAGGTGGTTAGTATGGCATTCCTGGCGACTCGGTCTAAGTTATGAAGTTTCTTCTCCCTCGGGGGGGAAGAGCCTTCGTCCTTGGGAATCTTCTTTTCGGTCACCATTCCTCCTCCAGCTGTTTGATCCTGAGTTACGACACTATCTATCATAGGAACGATAGGTCCTTCCTCAAGTACTTCGGTCATGCTGTCGTGAAGGGAAGTCAGATGAGCCTCCATTCTGACCCGCCATACACCATAGTTCTCTACTGAGAACATGGGTACCATCCTTATACCTGACATATCAGTCATGATGAATAATAATATGATGATATGCAGTGAAAACGTTTTTCCGGATCTGTTCAAGTAGACCAGTTTCAAGATTACAAGAGTCTTATAGAACTCCTGCTTTGATACCAATTGTTGGTCCCGAGAGCACGTTCAGGTGTAGAGGGGGGGGGGGGGGTGAATACACCTGAAACCGATTTCTCAACTTGAAACACGAACAGTCCTATTCAGGATGGTGTCGTACTAAATGAATTCAGCAGACCGGACAGCTGTTCTAAATCGTGTTAGGCAAAGAGATACTGACCTACTTGGAGACTGGCTAACGGACGGAGTCGAATTCAGTATCTTTAGTTGGAGTTCAGTGGTGCGGAAATATGTAGGCCCAAAACAGTTGAGTGGAAAACGTTTTATCAAAACAGTTTCAGTTCAGAAGAAGAAGAAGTTAAGATCGCTGAAACTTAGTTGAATGATTTTAAAGGATAATTTTCAGTATGAACAGTTAAAATCAATGCAACAGTAAATAAGAGAACAAGCGAGAGACACAGAGATTTTTAAAGTGGTTCGGATACACAGGATCCTACATCCACTGTCCCGAAAGATCAGGAGGCTATTTATTATACTGAGTTAGTCTCAGTCAGCTTGTACACAGGACAAAGCCGCGTCTTGAAATTTATACTGAGCAAGTCTCAGTTTACAAAGGTATCAAACTGAAGCGTTTGACTAACTCTCCAACTATGAAGGAGTCCTTTTACAGTAAGGATCAGGTTCAAGGATGAACTCCTTCATCTAAGCTATGGATATAAACGGTTGAGCTTAGGGTTAGAGGGATAGGGAACGAGAGTGTTGCTTCTAGAACGACGAACAACTGAGTTAAGCTTTAAGTTCGTGTAACGTCGTTTGGATACTAGAGGCTTTGTATATCGGTTCAACTTGGTTCCCTAAGAGCTAGATTGTAGTCTTTCGCCGGAGAAGTGTTCTTCGAGTTCTTGCGGAAGACTTAGGGCTTTTCGGTTTTGCTCATTTGAATGCTCGTGTGTTCGTTCTCTTGCTTGTATGCGTTCTAGTATTTTTTTTGTGTGTCTGTTTCAAATCTTGAATCATCCCTCTATTTATAGAGAAGAGATTAGGAAAGATCCGTTGGAGACGATGATCCCTTTATCTCACTCTTTTGGTAGCTAACGGCTCTTTTTGAAATATGGTGACAGTGTCCTTTCCCTCCTTTTCTGGAAGGTTGTTGACTTGCATCTTTAGTAGGTATAGGACAAGTGTTTGCTTGTCATTCGTCGAGGTTTACAAAGCAGTTGAGACAGAACAAACTTCGAGGCATACTGAAGTTGACTTCTCTCTTCCCCGTATTTGACTATGCTGATTGTCATTCAAAAGATCTGACAGTTCAGAAGACTGTCTGGCCGTTGCTGAGTCTGATCTTCGATTCAGTAGCAAATATGTTGAGATAGCTTTACTGAAGATCAGCTCTGAGTACAGTGAACTACTCCTGCTGAGTTCAGTTCTACTGACTCTATTCAGTATACTGCTCCTGCTGAGTCCAGTATCTACTGAGTCTTCTACATCTGGTGCTGAGGCTGATAATCTACTGAACGCCTGAACCAGAGCAGAGTGTCTACTGAGTCTGAACCCTCATAGATAAAAACAATTACAACGAAATGGTTCACCAATTAAGATTGGGTTTTGGGATCTTCAAATCTTCATATATTCACTCAGAGCATAAGCCTACTGAGCGCATTTCAGTACGGAAGATAGAAGCATTTCCCACTAAGTATTACAGTGCTGAGGATATAATCATCACCCAACAGATTGTCTATGTATTGTAAATCTCTTAATCATATATGACAATATCACATTTTAGCCTTGACAATCACTCATTGTCTTTACGGCTGTATTTTACTTTTCAGCACGATTGATCACCTCAGTGATCAGCTTCTAAATTATCTTATCTGACCTATGTGACTTATGTGCTTATCGGCCTTAGAATGATTTCCTACTGATTAATTGTGTTTATCTTATTCTTCTCTGATATATTGCTCATGCTTAGGGGGAAGAACTCTTTTATGATATAGTAATATAAATAGGGGGAAATTGTTTCTTAGGGGGAACTTGCATCTTAGGGAGATAACTTATAAATGCTGAACTTACATTTGACGATTAGCTACTATATGATCTACTATGAAAGTTGATATTTGTATCAGCCTTGTCTTTATATAAATGTGCTGAACTTGTTTGTTATGTACTGAAAAATTCTGATACATGTCAGTAGAACCAGCATGCTAAATATGTTAACTGTAGCCATATATATTGACACATTCAGCTATTCTTAACTGTCGTAGCTTGGCTCTGATACATAACCTCATGATCATAAGTTTGCTCTGATATTCCTTACTTGTGACTGCTTTGATCTCTCGTTTTCTTTACCTTAGTCAGCTGTACTTGTTGACTGGAGCATTCCCTTGTAATAGATATTCTTATTCAGTAGCTATTAGTCTTAACCTTAGCATGTTTTCTGTTATAGAAGATGTAATAGGTTTGGCATCATCAAATAGGAGGAAATTGTTGGGATAAGGATTCAGTAGATAAATCTATAGATCTGATATTCTTGATAGATTTGGATAGATCCCAAAACCCTAGCTGAATATTGTACATTCGCATCTGTATAGCCTAGTCGAGTTCAGTTGTTAGAACTCAGTAGGACAGAGTTCAGTAGCTGCAGGATTTAGTAGAAGACCTTATGCTCAGCTGAAGAACTGAGGATCGAAGAAGTCAGTTGGACAACAACCTCCAGCTGAATCTGCCCAGGAATTCATGCCCATGCACTGAAAGCTCAGAAGAACGTTAGTAGGAAAGACACTTTAGTTGTAGGTCCGAGGATTCAGAGGAAGTCAACCTTGATGTTTGACAAGTCTCAACTACCCATCTACCTCGACCAATAAGGAGTCGACAACGACCATCTACTCTGACAAAAGCTGCTCTGAAACTGAAAAAGAGAGGAATCCCTACACTGTACCTGCTCGACAACGTTCAAATTAAAGGAGCTATTTTCCTTGTCGTATCGACACGTGTCTAGACTTCCCTCCAACGTATCTATTCACAACGACGACTATAAATAGGAGAAGTCGCCATGCAGAGATGACACCGGGAACCCAAGCTATCTACGCACAAACTCTTAGCAATCTCAAAGCTGAATCCAGTGAAGAACTAGCGTCCATTGAAGAACATCTTTAGTTCATCACTTAGAGTTTTCTTTTTGTTTCCTTTCTCTTATCTAAGCAAGCTCATTGTAATATCTTTAGCTTAGAAACCTCGAGGAAGTTCACATCCCTGTGAAACCGTTCTTAATTGTAAGAACTTCCTCTTAGTTGGAGAAGACTCAAACTCTTCAAGTTTGAACCCTTGTAAAAGTCACTACGACTATAAGTAGAGAATCTGTCTTGTGCACAGATCACTGAGAACTTGCTCAGTATAAATTTCAAGGTTTGCGTCTGTCCAGTGAGTATACCAACTGATACTTGCTCATTATAAATATAACAAGTATCCTGCTTTGGTCAGGACAGTGGACGTAGGACCCAGCGTGTCCGAACCACCTTAAAAATCGCTGTGTTGATTTACTGTATTAACTGCTCATACTACATACAAACTGTATTTCACAAAACTCAGAATAAAAACTGGTGTTTTCTAACCGAGATGTTTCATAGGGCCTACACTTCTGCACACACTCTGATACTGAACGACTATTCGATTGACTAAAGTCAGCAGAGCTGAACTCAATAGAAAGTTTTCTGCCCACGCGATCTGAAGCATATTTGGCTATCTGACTCAGTTCAGTAGCAAACTCAGCTACTGCTGACTTCGCGTTTGAGAGAAATTTGTATTCAGGTGTATTCACCCCCCCTCTACACCTGAACCACGTCTCTGGACCTACATGAACTTCATCAGCTTTATGTCAAAATAAAATGCGTTGGCGAATGAGACGGTTCTGGGGAGTTCCTCTTCAATCAAGATCGAGACCTTGGTCCCATAGAGAAACTTCCCCTTTGGGATCAACTGCATCCCCTCTTCAGAGTCAACATATTTTTGCGACTGAGCTTTGAACTCAGCCTGAAAGAAAGCATTCCAGTTGACCTTAGCAACGTCAACTATAGCCATCATCAGTTGGAGGCGGATTCTGCTGAGTTGGTCGTACGAGCCTGCTGAACTCGTAAGAATATGGTTGACCACATACGCTAACCCTCTGTACTCAGGCAGCAGCTGATTCTTCGGAAATGCTGCCTTGAATACACAGTTAGATACGCCGCTGAATCGGTAGAGATACTGATCGATCTCCGATTCCTTGTATCTGGCGACAGTCGACCCTTCGTATTCGAAACCGAAGCTGTCGTGAAGACTCTTGAAAATATCCATCTGAGAAGCCTTGTCCGCCCACTGATTGGAGAGGACCTCTCTCTTTACAATGATTCTAGAAATGTCATTGGAGTCGTCGTCTTCGCGGTAGTTGAGGAAGAACTGCGCAACTTGGCGAGGGAGGAGATGACGTGGAGCACATGAGAGGATCAGAAGAAGACCCGACCTCTCCAAAACATCAAACACGGGCGCCATGCAGTCCACCCCGCAAGTTCTGACAGACAGAACTGGCTCGAACCATACTCGCTTCCTTGAAAGAATATCTTCCATATCAATGGGAATAGCCACGTCTGTGATTGGTGCGAAAGCCATTGTATATATCTGAGATCTGGAAAAACAAAGATTAGTACTCGACAAGAAATAAAGTTAGTGACAAATTCAGTATAAGAATTGCTTACCGAAGAAAAAGTGCTAAAATGCAATAGAGGTCTATGTGCAAGTACTTGAGAGTAAATGCAGAGCATAGATTCTTCGTTAATGGCAGAAAAAGTAAAGCAGTTTTAGAGATAAGTGAATATATATACTCAGATTTGAATCTAAGGCGATTTTAGCTACACGGCTGAGATTAATCAGGTTTAAAATAGTGAACAACTCAGATTAAATGTTATAATAGGTTATGATTACTGTGCCGCCTATAATCTCGCCTACTTATCTCTAATGCCTAAGTGGTAAGGTGACATGACGTGCATTTAATGCGCTGCAGTCAGGTTTATGGAATGTCGTGAATTTAATGAAAACGACATAGTCAGTGCAATACGATGAACATTAAAGGCGGGAAATAAATGCTGTGACATGCTGAATCACCAAAAGCTGAATTTAATAATCGTAACCTGTCAGCTGAACATCGTAGTTAGCTGATACCACGTTTGACGAATGCTGAGTATTCAGCTGTACATAATATATGTTCCCCCTTACTCAGTACTTCTCGGATCATCTACTGAATCATATCAGTGGGATCCAAAAGACCTAGTTCTACTGAGAGATCGTTGAATCTGGTCTCAGCTAGATGTTTGGTCAGGATATCAACTCTTTGCTTATCAGTGTGGATCTTCTCCATTTTGATATCCTTTTTCTCGACATGATCTCTGATGAAGTGATGACGAATGTCCATGTGCTTGCATCTTGTATGTAGAACTGTATTCTGAGTGATTGCAATAGCACTGGTACTGTCGTAGTAGATCGGCACTTCATCTTGATGGATGTCGTAGTCTCTCAGCTGTTGTTGAAGCCACAATATCTTGCGCATCAGCTTTTGGCAGCCATATATTCAGCTTCAGTAGTGGACGTTGCTACTGAGTGTTGTTTCTTTGAGAACCACGATATGAGATTACTACCGAGGAACTGATAAGTTCCTGAGGTTGACTTTCTGTCGATTCGACAACCTGCATAGTCAGCATCAGAATAACCAGTTAGTTCAAGGTTATCATCAGCTGGATACCATAATCCAACATCAGGTGTTCCATTCAGGTAACGAATAATTCTCTTCGCTGAATCGATATGACTCTTCTTGGGATTCGCCTGAAATCGCGTGCATACACCTACAACATAGGTTATGTCAGGTCTGCTGGCTGTAAGATATAATAAAGAACCAATAATAGCACGATAGTCAGTTGAGTTAACAGACCTAGACGTCGTTTCGCGTAAATTAATTCAGCTCTTATTGCATGGCGGTGATCCAGTCAGCATCATTCAGTGCGTCCTCAATAGTCTGAGTTTCTTCAGTCGACAAGAAGCTTGAATATAAGGCACTTTCTCCTAGACATAATTTAGATTGTGTCTTGACGCTAGCTGAAGGATCTCCATAAATAAGATCTGAAGAGTGAGAATCTAGCCACGAGCGACGACGTCTTGTTACATCATTTGGAATTGTTTCAGTACAAACAGTAGGAGTATTAGGAATTTCAGTAGTACTGTTCTGTATCTCAAGTAATTCAGTAACAAGGGTAGGATCTACTGAGTCACCAGGTTCAGGGACATTCAGCTCAGGACAATTAGAAGTTCCCCTTGAGTTGTTATTCTCAGTAGAGGTCTCAGTTACCATATCGGTTTCCTCATCGACCATAATTACCTGGGATTGATTCTGTTTGTTAGAATCAATCTCCTCAGCTACATTGCTTGTTGTTGGGTGCTGAAGATCATCATCTGAATCATTATCCCAACAATGCTGGATCTTTTCAGTATTGTCTTTTAAGCTTAGATCCCGTAGCTTGCTTCTGACCTCTTCAGCTTCTGGTTGAGAGTTTGACTTCCTGTACTCAGAAATAAACACATCAAATACAACATGGGGGCTTTCATCCACGCAAAGGGTCCGGTGGTTAAAGACCCTGAAAGCTTTGCTGACCCTGGAGTATCCTAAGAAGACTCCTTGGTCTGACTTACTTTCAAAGACCTTTAGCTGGTTCTTTCCATTATTGTGGATAAAGCATGTACAACCAAAGATATGGAAATGCATAATAGAAGGAATTCTCCCTTTCCACAGCTCATAAGGCGTCTTCTTGTGCATCTGAGTCAGTAGGGACCGGTTCTGATTGTAGCAAGCCGTGTCAGTAGCTTCTGCCCAGAACTTCAATGGAAGACTTGAGTCTGCGAGTAGCATCCTTGCTGCTTCTTTAAGTGTTCTGTTCTTTCTTTCAGCAAGTCCGTTCTGCTGAGGCGTGCGTGCTGCTGATGTCTCATGTTCAATGCCTTCAGCCTCACATAATTCTCTTACCATTGAGTTCAGAAACTCAGTTCCACGATCTGAGTGTATCCTCTGAATCTTGATATCCTTTTCGATGCTCAGCCGCTTCAGTAGTTTCGACAGTTCAACTTTGATGTCAGACTTGTTGGTGATGAATATCACCCAAGTATATCTCGAATAGTCGTCAACGACTACAAGAGCATACTTTTTTCCTCTGATCGTCACTGGATTGACTGGCCCAAATAAATCCATGTGCAGCAGCTGAAGGATTCCATCAGTAGAAGGTGACGGAATAGGCGAGTTGCTTGACTTTCTTTGCTTCCCCTTCAGACATTCTTCACAGTTCTTGTGTTGCTTAAACACTTCGTTGGACAATCCTTTGACTTTAGCATCACGAGCTAGCTTGTTTATTATTTTGAAGTTCAGATGACTCAATCGTCTATGCCACAACCATATTGTTTTGTCATCTGACCCCGTGTGTGCTAGCAGGAAAGCTTCAGGTTCAACAGTATTCCATTCAGCATTATATATGCTTCTTCGCCGCGACCCTGATAACACAGTTTTTCCTGTAGATTTATCAAGAACATCACAAAAACCTGCGTCAAAAGTCACTTTATTGGAGTTATCGCAGAATTGACTGACAGAAAGGAGATTATGTTGAAGTCCTTCAACATAAGATACCCTAGGAACTACTGCAGTTCCTATTTTCAATGTTCCGTATCCCCTTGTGTAGCCTTTGGAGTTGTCACTGAACTCAATTTTAGCTCCATCTTGCTGAACATAGTCGGTCAGTAGGCTCTTCTGATATGTCATGTGTCTTAAGCATCTACTGTCGACAATCCAAGGGTCCTGTTGCACCTGCAAAACAAAAATAGATTTAGGTACCCTTTGGGTTCAGCTTGGGTCCTTAATGGTTAAATTTGAGGAGCCCTGGTGGCTTCAGACTTCATCTTGCTCTTGTTGTCAGTAGTTTGCTCCACTGAACTCGGAGTAGCTGACTTCTTAGTTTGTTGTGGTTCAGCTTTCTTCTTCTTCTTCTGAACCTTAGGGCCTTTGACTCTTGGCTCATAGTAATATGATCCATAATGAGTTGGGTGAGTTAGTAGTTGGTGGGCATACTGTTCAGCCCACCTGACCTTCTTGGTTCCCCCTGAGTTTGACCTTGGAGTCTTGGGGCTTGAACCATGGGTCACTTTCCTATTGCTAGACTGAGGTGCTTGTATCTTCTGCTTATTCTTTGCCTGAGGGGATGTTTATTCAGCATGTTGAGTTATCCCCTGGACAAACCTATCAGTCAGCTTGTTGGAGCTCTTCTGTCCTGAAGTGGAGGCTTCACATGTGTAGCCAAGTCCTTCTTTGGTGGCATGTGGTCTCTGTGCTCATAGAAGCTTCTCCAACTTCACCTTTGCTCTAATATACTGCTCTGTCATCAAGGTTCTCCACACCTCATCACTCTTCCTTAGAGCTTCATGCTCAGATTTGGCTTGTGCGAGAGTTTCCTTGAGATTAGCAATTTCAGTCTCTTTCTCAGAGATGTCTTTGGTTAGCACTAAGATCTGTGCTTCTTGGTCATGAGACTTAGTCATCAGAGAGTTAATCTCCTCCTTCAGTCTTTGAACAAGTCCTTCAGACTTAGTAGAGTCCTGACTTCTCCTTGAATGTCTCTGATTTTCTGCTTTCAGGATTTCCATCTCCTGAATCGTCTTGCTGAACTGCTGGCTCATATGAATTTGCTCTTCCAGCAACTCTTCGTATGCTAGAACCACATCTAGCGGTTCTCCTGCAACAAAGCTTGTGTCGTGTGTGCCAGGTGAAGAGGGGCATATAATGGGTTCAGAATTTACCTTAGCCTATTCTCCGGCCATCAGACACGGTTCAACATCTTCAGTCTTGATTGCCATGAATGTAGTATCGTCGTCGGACGATTCCATGAACAACTCTTCATCGCTTGAGAAATCGGACAACTCTCCAGCTATGTAGGCTTGCCTCTTTTTCACGAACTTGTCGTGTCTGTCTTGCATTTCAACTCTTTCTACTGCTGAGAGTTCAGGACATTCATACTGGTAGTGTCCTGGCTTCTTGCAGTTGTAGCATGCTGAGGTTCTGCCAACCCTTCTGGGTGTATCTTTTTGTTCTACTGGGGCAGCTTCAGCATTCCTGCAATTAGGTAGAGATTTAGATTCACTATTTGAGCGATTATTATCTCTCTTACCTTGAAATTTCTTGGAAGCCTTCTTCATCTTTCGTGTGAACATGTCTTTCTCCTTCTGGTATTTCACCGCGAGGTAAGCATACTTCTCAGCCAAGTTGTCAGCAGTGGGTATAGTCACTGAGCTTCTAGCTGACTGGCTTGATGCTGAGGGACTTGCTCCGGGAGTGCTAGCTGATGCCTTATAAGCATGATCCATTGGCACTTCAGCTTTAGCACCGGGGGTGTGTGGGAGGTTGAACTCAAACTCCTCTGCTTTAAGTTTTGAAAATATATAATCAAGAGTAACAGAGTTCAAGTCAGTTCTCCTTATACACATAGCAAAAGAATACCACTTGGGCCTGCTAAGAGCCCGTAGAATTTTGGTGTTTGTCTCCTTGTTGCTGAATATCTTCCCCAGTCCATTGATGATGTTGATTTGATTTATAATTCGAGCGCTGAAATCATCTATGGACTCCCCAGGAAGCATAGCGAATGCATTGAGTTTCTGCAGCTCCAACTCCAGTTTGTTCTCTTTAATCTGTGGAGTTCCTTAGCTCAGCATTGCGAGAGCATCCCATAGCTCTTTAGTTGTCTTGCAGTCGTGCACCCTCCCGAGATAAGAGTCACTGAGTGTCATCAGTATATCATTACGAGCGACTCGATTGAAGTTGTGCAGTTTCTTCTCTTTAGGAGTGAAGATGCTCTTATCCTTCGCAATTTTAGGTCCGGTTCTGGCACCGCCTGCTCTGTCTACAACGAGTTCGACTGAATAGACCATCGGAATAATGGGGCCTTTCTCCAGAACATCGGTCATGCTGTCGTGCAGCGAAGTCAGACGCGCCTCCATCCTTACGCGCCATATCGCATAATTTTCAGTAGAGAACATTGGCACGGTCCTAATACCTGAAATATCAACCATTGAAAAAATAAAAGATATAGGATGCAATGAAGAAATACAAGATGCAGAGAAAATGGGTTCTCTGATACCAATTGTTGGCTATGAGAGGTGGTTCAGGTGTGTGTGTGGGGGGGGGGGAATACACCTGAATACAAATTTCTTTCTCAAACTTGAAGTCAGCTATAGCTGAGTTTGCTACTGAACTGAGTCAGATAGCCAAATATGCTTCACATCGCGTGGGCAGAAAATCTTCTAGTGAGTTCAGCTTTACTGACTTGAGTCAGTCGAACAATTGTTCAGTATCAGAGTGTGTTCAGAAGTGTAGGCCCTATTAAACATCTCGGTTAGAAAATACCGTTTTTTATGCTGAGTTTTTTGAAATACGGTTTGTATGCAATGTGAGCAGTTAAGGAAAACAGTAAATCAACACAATAATTTTTAAAGTGGTTCGGACACGCTGGGTCCTACGTCCACTGTCCTGACCAAAGCATGATACTTGTTATATTTATATGCGAGCAAGTCTCGGTTGGTGCATTCGTTCACCGGACGACGCAAACCTTGAAGTTTATACTGAGCAAGTTCTCAGTGATCTGTGTGCGGGACAGATTCTCTACTTATAGACGTAGTGACTTTTACAAAGGTTCAACTTGAAGAGTTTGAGTCTTCTCCAACTAAGAGGAAGTTCTTACAAATAAGAACGGTTTCACAAGGATGTGAACTTTCTCGAGGTTTCTAAGCTAAAGATATTACAATGAGCTTGCTTAGATAAGAGAAGGGGAACTGAATAAAACTCTAAGTGATGAACTAAAAGGAGTTCTACAATGGACGCTAGTTCTTCACTGGATTCGGCTTGAGATTGCTAAGAGTTTTGTGCGTAGATAGCTTGGGTTCCCGGTGTCGTCTCTGCATGGTGACTTCTCTTATTTATAGTCGAGCAGGTACACTGTCGATACGATAAGGAAAATGGCTCCTTTAATTTGAACGTTGTCGAGCAGGTACACTGTAGCAACTTTTATCAGAGTAGATGGTTGTTGTCGGCTCCTTATTGGTCGAGGTAGATGGGTAGTTGAGACTTGTCAAACATCAAGGTTGACTTCCTCTAAATCCTCGGACCTGCAACTGAAGTGTTCCTACTGACGTTCTTTTGAGCATTCAGTGCATGGGTATGAATTCCTAGGCAGATCCAGTTGGAGGTTGTTGTCCAACTGACTTCTTCGATCCTGAGTTCTTCAGCTGAGTGAGGTCTTCTGCTGAATCCTGCAGCTACTGAACTCTATCCTACTGAGTTCTAACAACTGAACTCGACTATGCTATACAGATACGAAGGTACAATATACAGCTAGGGTTTTGGGATCTATCAAATCTATCAAGACTATCAGATCTGTAGATTCATCTACTGAATCCTTATCCCAACAGAAGGGCCTACACTTTCGCACACAACTTCTGTTGTTGAACTACTGTTCACTGACATAAGTTAGTAGGACTGTACTCTGTAGGAGAATCGCTACCCACGCGATCGAGAAAGCTTATTTGACTAACTGACAAGTTCAGTAGCAATCTTCAGCATCAGCTGACTTTCGCGTTATGAGTCTTGAATTTGCATTTAGGTGTATTCACCCCCCCTACACCTGAAGCTCGTCTCTGGACCAACAATTGGTATCAGAATGGTGTTCTTCTTAATCATCGTTATCTGTTTACTAGTCTAACTCGAACAGATCATGAAAACAGTTAAAACTGCACTTGCATCTCTTCATAGCTTCCTATACCTTATTTTTCAACATGTCTGATTTCTCAGGTATAAGGACAATACCCATGTTTTCAGCAGAAAACTATGCGGTATGGAGGGTGAGGATGGAGGCTCATTTAACATCGCTGCATGACAGCATGGTTGACGTTCTAGAGAAAGGTCCTATTGTTCCCATGATCGACAACATCGAGATAGCTGTGGAAGGAGCACCAGGTGCCAGAACCGGCCCAATGATTCCAAAAGACAAGAGCCTCTTCACACCAGAAGAGAGAAAGCTGCACAACCTTGACCGAGTCACACGAAATGCGATACTGACAACTCTTAGTGACTCGTACCTAGGAAGGGTGCACGAATGCAAGACAACAAAGGAGCTATGGGATGATCTAGCTGTGCTAAGCCAAGGAACTCCATAGATAAAAGAAAACTAATTGGAGTTAGAGCTGCAGAAACTCGAAGCATTCGCTATGCTTCAAGGGGAGTCTATTGATGATTTCAGCGTCAGATTCACGAATCAAATCAACATCATCAACGGATTGGGGAGAACATTTAGCAATAAGGAGACCAACACAAAGATTCTAAGGGCTCTTAGCAGGCCCAAGTGGTACTCTTTTGCTACATGTTTAAGGAGAACTAACCTGAACTTTGTTACTCCTGATTATATATTTTCAGAATTAAAGGCAGAGGAGTTCGAGTTTAATCTCCCACACACCCTCGGTACTGAGACTAAAGTGCCAATGGATCACACTTATAAGGTATCAGTCACACACCCAGAGCGAGTCCCTCAACCACAAGTCAGTTAGCCGGAAGCTCAGTGACAATTCCATCTGCTGACAACTCAGCTGAGAAGTACGCTCTCCTTATGGTGAAATACCAGAAGGAGAAGTACGCTCTCCTTGCGGTGAAATACCATCTGCTGTCAAGAGGAACCCACCTATCACACCATGGGTAAAAAAGATCATTTTCAAATTCGATCTGGGGTTTCCTCTCAGCTGCTATGGCTCACATAACATTAGATCTCCTTCTTTGCTTATCAGTATGTTTTTAGTTCTTGGCATTCTATCAACCATTCTGAGAAGCCTCTCATCATCTTCTTTCATCCTTATGTTATTCCTCTTCAAGCTCTCTCTTAGTTCAAATTCACGTCTCTTTATTTCATCGTTAATGGCCTTCTGACCCTCCTGCTCAATATATTCTACAATTCTCCAAATCTCCTTCATCTGAGCATTTCCTGTTCAGGCGTCAGTTTAGTAAATCTGAATCTTTGCCTTTTCTCTTCTTCAGCCTCGTCGAGTTGTTTCTGAAGCAAAGTTGCCTTCAGACTATCTTCTTCACTTTGTTTCAGACAGGCTTCCTCATATCTCTTCTTCTCAACCTCATCTTCCTTCTGGAGTCTCTCAACTTCAGCCCGACTGAGATCTTCGTTGATCTGTTCATCCATCACATAAAAGATGTGTTCCATATATGTCTCAATCTGAATATGAGATATGCCTAACTCATCTTTTTCTTTCTGCTCAGATTCTGCTTTGAGGCAAGCCTGATCATCAGCCCTTCTCAATTGATCTACCAGTTCAGTGGTTTTAGTTTCTATACCCTGAAGGCTAAGGCCTTCTTCTTTCTCTTTCTCAGCCCGATGTTCCCTCTCAAGTTCACATCCATCTGAGTTTTATAATTTGAGGGAACATCCTGAGGCTGTTTCTCAGGTCTAGATACACCAACCTCTTCCCCCTTTTTAGCATCAGCAATAAAGGTCGAAAGGGAGAGAAGCTGGGTAGAGAGTTCCTTGAACCTCTCTTGTTGCGAGGATACAAGAGCGTTCTGGGCAACAATCTAAAGCTGCTGGTCAACGATCTATGCTTGCTGAGCCTGAAGTATGCCTTCTTGAGAGTGAATTGTAGATACACCGGAGGAACAGCTTCGGCATTTGCAGAGTCATCAGAGACTTCGAGGGAGCAGGTTCCTTGACGAATAGAGGTGGGCGCTGAATATCATCATTTGCAGAGTCATCAGAGTCTTCGTGAGCTGCTGCAATGTCTAAAATATTGGCAGTCTGCCTAGATATCAAATGCCTGATGTCAATCTTAAAATTCCCCTTGTTGCGGAGATCATCAAGAGAGACGAATAAAAGAAGAGACTGTAGTAGACGCTCCTCCTTGATGAAGTTCTTCGCAGTAAAGGCTCTGAAGATAGCATGTTGTTCGTCTGTCCAGAGCGACTGTTGATTAATCATCATCTGGGCTTAGGACGCTATCTGTAGGACGTCTTTGTGTCTTGAAAGCTCTAGGACGAGAGCCAAAATTGTGTCAAAGACAGACAATTGGACCTTGGCCAGGAGGACAGCCCAAGAAAAGTCGTCTCTTATTCATTTTTTGAGGGCACATCCTCAGCGTCAGATGGCTCCTCTAGCATCTAATCTACGGGCAGAACGGACGTCTACTAGAAGAAGTCAGAGACTGAGAGAGAGGAAGGGTTCTTGACTGACCTCAAGGGAGATGTCTCAACCTTCTCTAAGTTAACTCCATCATCCGACTCAGAGTCTCCAGCAATCGTTAGTGGTTGCTCTTCAGTAATAGGCCGCTTGCCAGCGACCTTCCCATAGGATGAGCTGGGAATGTCCACTGTTTCAGGTTTAGCTTCCGGATGAGGAGAAGCTGAGATGGGGATATGTTCCTCTTTCTCACGCTGGGAGGAAGACCCAGGAACGTGGGAGGATGAAGGGAGGAGTCCTTCAGGTTGAAGGAACTCGGAGCTGACTATCAGTTGCTCCACGTTCGATATATCAAACTCCGTGGACTCAGGCTCAGAGCGACCTTCTCCGCGTTTTGTGGCCTCCCCAGTTGGAACGGACAATTGGATCCTTGACAATCTTATCATCCTGCTGCTCAGGTTTAACTGGTGGGGCTGACTCCTCCTTAGGTGGTGTACTGAAATCCAGAGTGTAGACCACGGAGGCAGGGGCGGATCCAAGGGGGGGCGCCCGGCGGCGAAGCCCCCCGAACTCGTGTCGAAACGCGATTTTATATATGTAATTTTTAAGAAATTTCGTATTTCGCCCCCGAATATACACTTCACCCTCTTCTCTATCGAATTTTTAAGTTTCGCCCCCCCTCTCTCGTAATCCTGGATCCGCCCCTGCACGGAGGCAAGAGGCTCAAGTAGAGAGAAGTCGAATGTTCGTGGTCTCTTAACAAGATGAATTGAGGGATCCTCCTCCTGTGTAGAAACCTCATCAATCTTGAGAAATGACTCTTTCGCATGCTTAGATTGAGCTCTTGTGCGTTTGTTGTCCTGACTGGCTTTCTTGGCCTGTCTTTTCTTCTTAGGTTTCTGGGCCTTCGACTGAGTTTCTTTCTTAGACTTTTCAACTTTAGGAGTCGGAGCTTCAGATGGCTTCGGTATGCCCAACTTGCTTCCAATGGATATTCGTGAAGCCCATTCCTTCAGCCACGCTGACTAGGACATAGGATAACTTGCCCCCCCCATTTGAAGGTGTTGTGCTGAACAAGGGCGCCAGTAAAGACTCCATGAAATTCGGTCTTTTCCGTCTTGCAAACGGATGCGACGTTCTGAAGCTCCTTTAGAAAGTGAGAGGCCCAGTCGACCTTGGCTTTATCTCATACGCAACCCAGCCTTAGACAACTAATCATGTGAGCTTGCCTTGCTCAAAAGGCTATGGGTCATGATATACAACAAAGCCCTGTACCTCAGCTTGACTGAATTCTTCTTAATTTTACAAATCTTTCTAATCAAAATGCATCGAATGTAAAATAATATTTATAAAATATACTCAATCTACAATCATTATTTTAAAAATCTTGTCACAAACAATCTAAAAATTAAATATAGAAGAAGAATCACAGGCAAAAACAATATAAAGAAATAAAAATGGATAAAAATGAAAGGTGAGTGTATCAATGTTAAAAGAGTCGAAGAAGATATGTTTTTTAGACTGATTTTAGGATATATAGGTAAAATATTTTCGATCCGGTTTGGTCGGTTAACCGATAATTAAACCGTAAACCATACTAAAAATAAAAAATAGAAAAGTGAAAATCAAATACCAACCAAATTTCTTTGGCTCGATTTTGTTCGGTTCATAAAAGTTTGATTCGATTCGGTTCGGCCGAATAACTGACTAGATTGTCAGTTCTACTAGTTCAACATTAAAACTTCTCCAATTCCCCATCCTTACTGTATCTTCAACTCTCTCTCTCACTTTTATTTAATTTATAATATTTTATTTGGTCCTAATAAAAACTATAGTTTATCTATACAGTGAAACCTCGATAAAGTAATATTCGATAAAGTAATAATCTCGCTAATATAATAATTTATTCTGGTCCCATTATGGGTCAATGCACTAAAATAATATTCGATAAAGTAATAACCTCATTAAATGAATATTTTTTCTCGATCCCAAGGTTATTACTTTATCGAGGTTTAATTGTATTTTTGTAATTTTTTTCCCTATAATGTTTTCACATAATTAACATGAACAATAACTGTATTGCAGGGACTGTCGCCGGAGGTCAACGTCGTTAATGAATTGAAGATCGACTGAGTCGAGCTTCGAAAGCCGGATCAGTTCACTTGCTTGCAGGACACTGGTATCTGTTCTTTTCTTTTTCTTTTTTTTAATTAAGGAGTTCAATTAATTCTTGGTTACAAATATATACTAAAATCCCTGAAAGCGCATATATTATCGATTACGTGGTGTCATATCATGTCGGTACGAAATATCGAGTCTTATAATGTGGATACACTACGTGAAGTGTTGATTATGGTAATATTTTATATGACTTGCACAAAATATATACTCATGGGATGCAAAAAGTCTGTAAAGCATCATCGAGACGTTAGCTTTTAAGTCATGTATTACCTACCTTATTAATATAATTGCATTATTTGAGAGCGGATTATATATCTAATCTTTTTCGTTCAATTTGTATTCACCAATAAAAAAATACACTTGATTTCAAAAGTGGGGCAAAAATGGTATCAGTAGGAATTTATTAACCCTACGTGTATATTGAATAGTGAAAATTGAACAATACATTGATTCCATATTATTTTGATCGTGTATATTCATTAATTGATTGATTAATTGTTAACAACTAACTACTCCCTTCTATTCAAATAAAACGTTCAACATTCAATTTTGAACTGGTCATACACAAATGACTTGTTTGTTTTTAAGAAATAAAATTAGCACTAACCTAATTATAGTAGGTACCACCCAAAACATTATAATTGGGATTTCTTTTACTTTATAAGAAATAAAATTAGCACTAACCTAATTATAGTAGGTCACACTCAAAACATTATAATTGGGAAGAGTGAGTATTATATTTAGAAAGCCTAAATTATTGCAAAATAAATAATTATAGCATATAGGGCGTTTGGTATACATGCATTTATTAAAAATAGACTTCCGCTTCAAAACCATCAACCATTCAATGCACAAACTTTTCCTTTATGTTGTTTAATCACATCATATACATATACATGCAAAAGTCTTTGTATATTTACAAAAAAAACAAAATGTACAAACTTTTCCATTATGATTTTCAATCACATCGTATACATATCCAACTCAGATGCCTCCCACTTTTTCTTTATGTGTAAATTATGAAGAGGCTTGACAAGTCTTGTAAGTTGAAGAGTTGAGACATATAGTATTTTCTAAATACTAATAATTTTAAGGTATTCAAAATAATTTTTCAAGTCTCGTGGCCCAATTAATTCATAAGATTTATTGCTCCATCTACTTTTTTTTATCTTTGTGGTGAAAAAACTAGATTAATGGAATGGGACAGAGAGAGTATACTGTCGATACCTGTTTCTTAGCTTTGTTTTTCTTTTTTACGTGAATCTCTTTTCCTTACTTCCATTTTTTGATCACTGTATACTTAAAGAGCCGCCGACTCCTACTTATTTCCATAGAAATTTTTGAAATGCCTCTCCTTTTCTAAATATTAACAACTCAACCATTAGTATATTACTTAACGTATTCGAAAATAACACTACTGTAAATTGTATATTACTTCTCTTGCTTCAATAATTTTATTTTATTTTATTTTATTTTTTGTTTGGCTAGAGAGATGCAAATTCAATAGTGATGTGTAATAGTATTAACAAACGCAAAAATATAAAATTTTATTTTCATAGCTATTCTTTATTAAAAAAAAAACTCATTCAAACTCTTTATTCATGTCAAATACTAAATATGCATTTTATATATATTTATAATAAGAAAAAATATTGGTCTGATGGGACTAGTATATTGTATTTTCAAAAATGTCTTAGAATTTGAAGTCGGTAAATTAATCTGAAATAGTTAATTAAAGCATAATATGAAATCTAAAATAGTTAATTAAAATATTATTATTATGGTTAAAAAAGATTTTATAAAATTAATAATATATTTATTTGTATCTTTATGGGCGAACTTTTTAGTTCACAAACCCTGAGTTTTTTAGGCCTAGGGCTCGGTAGGTCCAATATTTTTTAAGTGGGCTTTTTAAGCCTGGATCGTTTTGGATCACTCTTTTTCAAGTCCAACCAAATCCTGATCGCGGGTACTTCAGACTGGCCCATTGAGTCAAGTCTATTCTATAGGTTCTATCCAAATTTGAAGTGTTAGGTTCATAAATATTTTAGGGCCAACTTTTTTCATAGCCGATATGGATAACTAGATATGTATTTTAGCCAGTGGTATAAAAAAGATAGAATTTTAGTCATTTCTGAAAAGTTTTCATTTTTTTTAATTTAAGTTGGGTCCACAATATTAGACTAAGGTTTAAGAAAGTTTCGCCTAGTCATCGCCGAATCCTAATCCAAATCGTAATTCCCTAAACAATAAAATTAAATCGTCATCACTGAGCCCTAATCGCCATCGCCAAGAATTAAAATGAAATCGCCATCACCAACCCTATCTTTTATATTATTTAAAAAATATTTCAACTATAATATTATCTTTTCAAAAAATAGAATTAATATAAAGTTTTTTAAAAATTTATCAAATCTTGATTTATTATATTATTATTTCAAAATTTTAATTTATACATCCATTAATTTAAACAAAATTTATCATGAATATCCTTAGAGATAAATTTTCCAAAACTTAATGAATATCTTTAACAATTATTATTAAAAGGAATGCTTAAAGAGGAAGAAGAATTGTTGTTGTTATAATTTTCTTAAGGGGTATATTTGAGAAATGATTAATAGATCTACTTTTCCTCCAAAATTACAAATGGCCTAATCCCTAACATCGCCTCCCAACACCTCCTCGCTAACACCTCATCCCTGTTGCCCAACACCTAATTCGCTCTCTGAATCACATGGGACCTTAATCGGGTGAAGTGGTAAAGTCATAAATCAATTCGGGATCCTTCTTATCAGGTACTTGCATCAAATCACAAACACAGTTCCATTTTCCTACCTCGTATATACTGGGTCATGATTCAATTATTAGGAATTAATGTAACTAGAATGTTGATGGAATATGATGGGTAAATGAAGAATTTGGTAATACTCGTTCGAATTTAAAAATCGGGAATGTGATTGGAAAATTGTGAATGTGATTAGAATATGAACATTAGTCTATCTTCATTAATGTGGTGATTACTTGTGTTGTTATCGATAATTGCTTGATTTTTATTGAAATTGTATTAGTCGCCCAGCCAATAACATATAAAAGCATTACTGCCAGACGATTATGCTTAATTGTTTATTTTGTTTTGTTTTTTATAGAGTGATTGGAGTTGGAAGAGACAACCGTTGCAAAGATTTAAAGGTTTTTTCAAGTACTACTTTAACCTTGATGTAATAAAGGATATAACTAAGGTTTTGGGAGGGTTAGGTTCTTTACACAGATTTCATGATGGTTGCTTTGGCAATTTTTTGGGGTTTAGAAAAGGCATTAGTTCTCGTAAAGCATTAGTTGCCTTCTTCACCCATGAGGTGGTTGTCCTGGTGCTTTGGAGCACGAGATTTTGTAACGCCCCAATTTTCAAAACTTAACTAGGGACGCTACTTCATACTTAACATGTATATCTTAATTGTTTCAAAACATTTTCATGGAAAAGAATCATTGAAAAACTCAATTTATTTTCATACTCAGCGGAAGTCTTAAATAAAAATAACTACGACTAATAGTTCTCGAAAATAAAATGCAAAGTTCATGATAAAAATAATTTAATACAATAATAAGTTCATAAATCCTTCCTCGTGTGACCATCACCACCAACACCTCTACGCATCGGCCGAGCCATTTCCTGAAAAATGTTTGAATAATAGGGATGAGTACGACTACTCTGTAGGAAACACATTTATCCAAATTATAGATTATATCAAACATAAACATGAGTAACTAGATCATGTAACATGAACTTGTAATTTGGCCACACAGACCACATGAACTTGTATACTGGCTACACAGACCACTTGAACTTGTATTGGCCACACAGACCACATGTACTTGTATTGGCCACACAGACCACATTAACTTGTATTGGCCACACAGACCACATGTACTTGTATTGGCCACACAGACCACAATAACTTGTATTGGCCACACATACCACATGTACTTGTATTGGCCACACATACCACATGAACTTGTATTGGCCACACAGACCACATGAACTTGTATTGGCCATATAGACCACTTTCTTACATGTCTGTCGTCAAAACATGAAATATCGAATATAATATATAATAATGATAAGCGTAACATTCCTGTTGGTCCGGAGACGAGTGTCAGGTGTCGGGGGGGGGGGGTGTGAATACACCTGAGTACAAGTTTCTTTTCTCAAACGCGAAAGACAGCTGAGCTGTAGGTTGCGACTGATGAACAGTGCCGGATAGTAACCTTCTGATCGCGGGTCAGAGTGACTCAACTACTGAGTTTCTTCTACTGACTTTTATCAATATCAAATCCTCAGCCGGAGAGTTAGTGCGGATAAGTGTAGGGCCCGATAGACTTCGTCTCGATTTGAAAACGTGTTTTTCGCAAACCAAATAGTTTTGGCTAGTGCACTTTTAAATACGTTTTATGCAAAGTATGAGTTTGTAGGATATTTTGAAAATAATGCAATAAAACAGTAAATGACACAAGCGATTTTTAACGTGGTTCAGATACGCAAGATCCCACGTCCACGGTCCTGCTGAACAGGAGGTCTTGTTGATTAATCTGAGCAAGCCTCGGCCAAGGTATCGTGCGGACCGGATGCACCCTTCTAAGTTATAATCCTTAGCGACTTTACAATTCAAACCGAAGTTTGAAGGTGAGGGGATTTTCTCCAACTATGAAGGAGTTCTTACAATAAGAATAGTCACTAAAAGTGAACTCCTTCGAAGGTTCTAAGCTATGGATATAACAATGGAGCTTAGATAGAGAAGAGGGATCTAAAGAAAAACTCTAGAGAGAACAACTAAAAATATTCTAATAAGCAAGTTCTTCGCTGGATCTTCGTGAAAGCGCTAGAGTGTTTTGAATGCTTGAGCGTGTAATCCCTTTGATATCCCGTGCGTTGAGCTCGAAAAAGCTTCTCTATTTATAGTTGTGACCCAGACATTTGTCCGTTGGAGGGGACGATGCCATGTGTCACAAGCATCCAAGGAAAACGGCCATATGTTCGAAATAGTGTCGCAGAGTAGTTGGTCACTGTGCAAGAGGGCAGCTTTAGTTGGTCAAAGCAGGTAACGCTTAGACCACTTCTCATTGGTCGAGGTTTGTGGTAGGTGAGACTTGTCAGACATCAGTCTTCATTTGAGTTGACTCTCACTCATCCTCGTATGATCTTCTGCTGACTTTCGAGAGATATATTAAAAGTCGGGTCGATTCCTGTCGAATACAGTAGATCTGACACGATCACTGTCTTCTTCGTCTGAGTCTGCTGATAAAGGATCTGCTACTGAGGTGTAGTCAGCTGATGACTCTGAAGGTACTGAGCTCTGTCCTGTGTTCTTCTACTGGAGGGTCAGCTGATGAGAATCCTTCTACTGATGTGTAGTCAGCTGAAGACCTGAGAACACGAGCTCTTACAACTGATGACGTGGGGTTCTAGAATTTAACTTCCTATTGAAGTTCAAACCAACAAATACCCCTTACAGGACTTAGACAAACATATAATGAAAATAAGAACAGTCTAGCCTATTACATCATCTAGTCCGAAAGACACTACACTAAGGGTACAAAACAGGTTTTGGGATCTTCAATTCCATAGCAACAAATCACTATGATTTCCCCCATTACCGAAAGATAAGCAAGTCCTATTATAAGAACTAATAATAGTAAAACAGCGTACCCTCTAAGTGATGATTAAAATCAACCACTGACTCATAACCCAACAATTTCCCCCTAATTGATGATGCCAAAACCACTAAGCACTAAACTACTGACCCAAAAGACTTCAGTAAAACTGAGCAGTTAAAGCAGGGTAATCAGCAGATAAAAGATAGGCATATCAGAGAAATATATGTTATGTGTGTGTGTGTCAGATCACTTCAGTGATCAGTTGTGATAAATAAAATAAACACAGTCGTAAGACAATGAGTAGTTGTCTGGCTAAGCAAAGAACTGATATATATATATATATATATATATATGAGAATTGAGGTTACATCAGTCTAAGCTTCTATACAACAAAAGAAATATCAGCTACTGCTAACGCCTGAACTTCTTGATCTTGGCTTTAAATTCGGCAGACTTAGCAGCTGGAGACTCCAACCCATAAGATTTGTATACTCTCGCTCTGAGGGTTTGGATGTCATCGAGATCGCTTGGCTGCAAAGGATCTAAGTCATTGTGACGTGCAACAGTCTCGACCTCATCCTCGATCTCCTTCGTGCAAATAACTCCTCGAGTAGTCATGGGAGGAGTCAGCTGGCGGTAGGCAGGGGCAGTGAGTGGCAACTTCTCCTTAAATAGAAGTAGCTTGATTTGTGCTCTGAAGTTCGCGTCGTCCTAATAGATGAACTCGTCGAAGAGATCAGCCGGCGACACCTCAGCAGGATAGCACTACCACACATAGTATGCCTTAATGAAATCAATCTTCAGCTCCTCCCACTCCTCATTCAGATTCCAGGGGATCCATCTGTCTACGCGGCGGTGTGGAGTCTTCTTGAGATAGGCCTTCTGAGCACCTCACCGGAAGAACTTAGATGTCCTCAGAACTTGCTTGCTCTTGTCGAGGATTGGCTCCCTGGCGATTCTGTCAGTAAGATCTATGATTTTGGCCAGGTCCTCCAACCTCTTCTTCTCCCTTAGGGCTGCAGCTCTCTTATCTCCTCTTCGGAGATTTAGCCCTTTCTGCGTAGCTTTCCAGGTTGCCTTGTCTTCTGCCTCCTGCTCAGGTGTAAGAGTAGAGATTTTCTTTAGTCTTTGTGCAAGCGGCAGGTTGTCAGTGTCTGAGTCAGCAGGCTCATCAGCAGATTGCTGAGCCTTCTTCTTTTGCTCATCCAATATCTTCTTGGCATGACTCTTAGACATCCTGGCGACTGTTACTCTTGTCTTCTTCTTAGGCTTCTGAGCCTCTTCCTCCAACCTCATCTCGTAGTCCAACTGATCCTGGAGGAGATGAGCCACTCTCTTGTCATGTTCCTTCTGCTCTGCTCGAGTTTTGAAATTGGGCGTCGGGGAAGGAGGTGGAGTAGATTCAATAGCTTTCTCTTTCCTGGGCCTTTGAGGCGGCAGGGGCTCATCCTCCTGGTCGACGAACTGAGCGACCTGCTCTATGTGTTGCGCCTGAGCCAAGGATCCTTCACCTGATCCTCCAACTGGCTCTGGCAGCTGAGTAGTTTGGACTTGAGGGATTTGGACTCAGGGAGGGGGAACAGAGCTAGTTCCAGCCTGAGCTGCTGAACTTTCCCCCTTGAAGACTTCCCCTCTCTTCTAACTGCCCACCCACCGGAGCCCTTCCTTCCCTTTCTTCCCCCTTTTTGGCATCATCAGCAGCCGGGGTCAGAAGGGTCCTGATAGCTGCTACTTCCATCTGGAGATCGAAGATAGCAGTCTTAATGGAAGTGGTGGTGGTGTTGAAGTCTCCGACGGCATCGCACTAATGGACCCAATCGTCCTCTTGATCCTTGCGGATTTGGCGGATGTGAGCATCTGCTTCGTTTCTCTATTTTAGAAGCGATGTGTCGTGAGAGGATGTCATCTCTGCCTGGATAAGCTTCAGGGCGGCCGCCTGAGTCTCTAAGGCCTTCTGCACACTAGAGGTGGCCATCCTATTGCGTTCATCCATTGTGGTTTGAAATGTGGCTAAGCTCGCAGCCAGCTGCTTAGCAAACTTCTTTTGCTGGGCTTCGAGCAGCTGCTAACATTGAGCAGCCAAGTCTGCCTTTTGAGCTGCCAGCGCAGTCTCGACGATCTCCTGTATTTTAGGAGTAGGAGCGTCTGAGACCTTCTTGACTGCGCTCGTAAGTCCATCAATATTCTCCGTCTGCGCCTTTGTATACTGCGCCCATTTCAAGTGGACGTCCTTAGCCATGAGACGATTTTTGTCTCCTTGCTTTCTGATTGCGTGGTTGACAGACTTTGAGGACACGAAACCGATGGGTTTGATCTGGTAGGATGAGGTTCCGAGCCTCTGCTCTGAGGCGGCGAGTTGTTGCTTCCGGCTGGTTGAAGCATCTGGGGCAGCACCTGATTCAGGAGGTGGTGGTGGTGACTCGCCCTTCTCGCTGGGAGACTTTCCCTCAGGAGAATCTCCCTGTTCTGCATCCTTGGGTGGTGCTTGTTCATCATCATTGTCATCACCGTGATAAGAAGGCGGTGACGGGCTCCTGGCAGTTTGTGGGGAGGACCTCATCTCCAGAAGATATAACATGGTTGAGCGCAGGTCCTCGAAGGAAGCGATGTCAGCGGGTTCCCCAAACCCAATCGCTGACTGCAGACTTTGTTCCTCTGCCAGTAGGGATAATGCAGAGTGTTGCTGGATGAGCTCTACAAGAATGTCCCAGTTAAGGAACCTCAGCAACATCTGAGTCCTTGCCTTGAGTCCTTGCCTTGATCGCTATGTCGACCAAGTCCTGATGACAAGAGATCTCAGGAATTTGTGCGGCAATTTCTCCTGTGGCACGGAGATGAGTCATCTGCACTATCGACGACTGTTCGGAAGAGACCTCAGCAGTCGGTTCCTCAACTTCCTCCGGCTGAGTCTCATCTATGCTGACCCGCTGTACCTTGTCCTTCAGCGTGGCACCCTCAATGCCGGTATCAGCGTCCAGTAGCTCCTCCTCCTGAGGTGGTAGAGGGGAAGCAGGCTTAGCGGGGGCCTTAGAAGCTCCAGCCTTGGAGAGCTTCTTCTGCTTCGGCTGAACGGCCCGTGGAGGCAGATCAGTAGATGATCGCTTGAGCTCAGTTGCTCCACGTCCGATAGACTTCTCAGCCGGTGCTCTGGTTTTGAACTTAATGAACTTGCGATCGAAGTACTTAGAATCTGCGAATGACGCATGGTTCGTCACCGAATCTTCGATCAGTGTGGACACCTTGGTCCCGTACAGCAGTTTGCCCACACTGATCAATCTTCTCTCTCCTGACTCAGTGGCTGCAAACTTCTGTGCCTGAGCCTTCAGCTCGGCTAGAAAGAACCGTGTCCAGTTCACCTGGACTCCATCAACTATAGCCATCATCAGTTGGAGTCTGGGCTTGGCCAGCTGGTCGAAAGAACCGGCGGCGCTCGTTAGTATGTGGATGATAACGTAGGTGAGGCCCCTGTACTCCGGAAGGAGTTGGTTCTTCGGCAGGGCGGACTTGAAGGAGATATCGTCATGTCCACAGAAGCGGTGGACGTAGGCATTAAGCTCTGTCTCCTTGTAGCCCACGGGAGAAATCCCGAAATCCGGTAGATCAAAGGAGGACTTCAAAGCCTCCCTCACATTGATGTCGGTGCTGTTGGATTCCCATTTCTGAGGGGCCACTTCCCTCATATAGCCGATCAACGTCATCTCCCCGTCCGTATCCTCCATGGAACGCCAGTTGTAATAGAACTCTGCCACTTGACGGGGTAGATAAGCTCTGGGGTACTTCATCACGAGAAGCTTCAGGCCGGACGCCTCAAGATCTGAGAAGATGGGCTCTAAGAATGGAAGCTCCGCCTGATGGAATACCATCGTGGGTTCTAAGAGAACCCTGGAACGGATGATTTCCTCGATGTTGTGTGGGGTCAAGACAATCGCCATAGATATCTACAAAAATCACGTTAGCACTTGAAAATAGAGTAAGATAGATCAATAGTTGTAGATAGTTAAGAAAATTTACCGTACTCACAGAGCTTTGAAGGAAATAAGCAGTTTGAGGAAGAGAATGATGCAGTAAAAATTGAATGCTCGAAAAAAAAGCTCTGAGTGCGTGAATGGTGAAAAAGATGGGATTAGAGTGAAAAGGTAAGATTTTATAAGATTTGAATATCAAGGGTTTTTCGATCGAACGGTTGTTATAAAATCTCGCTTTTCTGTGACGACTGTGATCTGATGTTATAAACGGAATGATTACTTAGCCGCCTCTATTCTAGACCCACGTAAGATAAGCGCAGATAGAGTAAGGTGAGAAGACATGCATTAAATGCATTGCAGGCAGCATTAAAGGTTAAGCATTTTAAATGAGAACGATTTTCTACTGACTTAAACCTTAAATATTTATGGGGGGAAATAAATGCAAGTCATGCTACTGAATGCAAACGACTTACTTAATAAATGCGAGCATGCTTCTGAGAATATTAAAGAATCTAACTACGCAAACCTCTTCAGCTGAACTTTTACGACCAACTGGTTACCGTAATGACTCAGGAGGATCTTCGTGGTACTGATGATACCATGTTCCCCCTTACTATGTACTGTATGATTCACCCGATTGAATCAAAGTACTGAGTCTGACTTCTGACCTGTCGTACTGACTTCTCTTACTGACTCGAGTCAGCAGGATCCAGTTGACCTAGCTCGACTGATAATTCTCTGAATTTGTTCTCAGCTAGTGGTTTGGTCAGTATGTTTGCCCTTTGCTTATCAGTATGGATCTTCTCCATCCTGATATCCTTCTTTTCGACATGGTCTCTGATGAAGTGGTGTCGAATGTCCACGTGCTTGCATCTCGTACGAAGAAGTGGATTTTGAGTTATAGCAATCGCACTGGTGGAGTCGCAGTAGATGGACACTTCATCTTGAGTAATTCCATAATCTCGTAGTTGTTGTCGAAGCCAAAGGATCTGGGCACAACAACTTCCAACAGCCATATACTCAGCTTCAGTAGTGGACGTTGCCACTGAATCCTGTTTCTTTGAGAACCATGATATCGGCTTGCTGCCTTGGAACCGACACGTTCCGGAAGTTGACTTTCGATCTATCCTGCATCCTGCATAATCAGCATCAGAATAACCCGTTAGAATCAGATTATCATCAACATGATACTATAACCCTGCGTCAGGTTTTCCCTTCAGGTATCGCAGAATCTTCTTCGCTGAGTCAAGATGACTTCGCTTGGGATTCGCCTGAAATCTTGCACATACACCTACAACAAAAGTTATATCAGGTCTGCTTGCTGTTAAATATAATAAAGAACCAATAATAGCTCTATAATCAGTAGAGTTAACAGAAGCTCCCTCTTTGTCTAGATCGATTTTAAAGTTCGTGTTCATGGGGATCTTGACTGGCTTGCTTGAATCGCAGCCGAATCTTTTCAGGAGGTCTCGAGTGTATTTAGCTTGGTTGATGAATATTCTTTCAGTTGATTGCTTTACTTGAAATCCAAGGAAATAGTTCATCTCCCCCATCGAGGACATCTCGAACTTCTCCTTCATCATTTTCTCGAATTGTTAACATATAGTGACGTTCCTGCAACCGAAAATGATGTCGTCCACGTAGATCTGCACCAGTAGAATGTCATCGCCTGACTTGATGTTGAACAGGGTGCGATCTACTGTCCCCTTCTGAAAACCTTTCTGAAGCAGAAAGTCTGATAGGGTATCGTACCAAGCCCTAGGTGCTTGTTTTAACCCATACAGAGTTTTCCTAAGTCTGTACACCTGATGTCCCTGCTGAAAGCCGGGCGGTTGTTCCATGTAGACTTCTTCCTTCAGTACGCCATTCAGAAACGCTGACTTTACATCCATTTGATATACTTTTAAATCTTTGATGCGTTACATAGGCTAGGAACAGACGTATATCTTCCAATCTGGCGACTGGAGCGAATGTTTCGTCAAAGTCTATTCCTTCTGCTTGAAAGTATCCCTTGGAAACAAGTCGAGCCTTGTTTCTGACGATGACGTTGTTTTCATCTCGCTTGTTTTTGAAGACCCACTTAGTGACGATCACATGCTGATGTCTAGGTCTGTCAACAAGCTCCCAAACTTCATTATGGACAAACTGGTTCAGCTCCTCTTGCATGACAATGATCCAGTCAGCATCGTTGAGAGCATCCTCTATAGTCTGAGGTTCTTCAGTAGACAAGAAGCAGGAGTAGACAGCACTCTCTCCTTGGCTTAATCTGGATCTTGTCCTTACTGCTGCTGATGGATCTCCAATGATTAGATCAGAAGAGTGAGCGTCTAGCCACGAACATCTGACTTTGGCTTCTTCTTCTGAGATTACTTCTGTACAGTCAACAGGAGTATTAGGGATTTCAGTAGTACTATTCGGTGACTGAAGCAATTCAGTAAGAAGGTTAGGATCTACCACTAGCTCAGGAACATTAGTCGTTCCCACTGAGTTTATATTCTTAGTAGAGGTCTCAGTTACCACTAGGGCTTCCTCATCGACCATTGTTAAAAGATGTTGATTCTGTTCAATAGAATCAACTAGGTCAGCTACAGTGCCTGCGGGATGGGTCTGAATTTCTTCATCGTCTGACTCATCATCCTAACAATGCTGGATCTTTTCGGCTTTGTCGTTTAGTGTGAGATCATGTAGCTTGCTGCTGACATCTTCAGGATTTATCTTCTTTGGTTTCCTGTTCTCAGTAACAAACTCATAAAAAATAACCTGAGGGCTTTCCTCCACATAAAGAGTCCGGTAGTTAAAGACCCTGAAGGCTTTACTGACTCGAGAGTATCCTAAGAATACTCCTTGATCAGATTTGCTATCAAAACCTTCAACTGATCATTCCCATTATTGTGGATAAAGCAAGGACAACCAAAAATATGGAAATGAGAAATAGAAGGAATTCTCCCTTTCCGCAGTTCGTATGGTGTCTTCATGTACTTCTGTGTAAGTAGTGAGCGATTCTGAGTGTAACAGGCGGTGTCAGTAGCATCAGCCCAGAACTTTGAGGGTAGTCCAGAGTCTGCTAGGAGCGTTCTTGTTGCTTCTTTTAGTGTTCCGTTCTTTCGTTCAGCAAGTCCGTTCTGCTGAGGGGTGCGAGTTGCTGACGTCTCGTGCTGAATTCCCTCCTTATCGCAGTACTCTTTAACTACTGATGTCTTTCTCCACACTGAGTTTCTTCAGCAGTATTGGTAGCTCAGTCTTGACATCAGATTTGTTGGCTATGAAGATGACCCACGTATATCTCGAATAATCGTCAATAACGATGAGGGCATACTTCTTATCTCTTATAGTCACTGGAGAAATTGGCCCAAACAAGTCCATGTGAAGTAGTTGAAGGATTCCATCAGTAGAAGGTGACGGAATAGGTGGATTTTTTTCTTTGTCTACTTTCCCTTCAAGTACGCTTCACAATTTCTGTCTTTGATAAAAGCTTCATTGGGCAGTCCTCTGACTTTAGAGTTCTTGGCTAGGTTGTTCATTGTCTTGAAATTCAAATGACTGAGTCTCTTGTGCCACAACCATCCTGTTTTATCATTGGATTTCGTCTGAGCAAGTAAGCAAGCCTCAAGTTCTGCGGTATTCCAATTTGCAACGTAGATATTCTTCTTTCGCGAACCTGATAACACTGTTTTCCCCGCAGATTTGTCAACAACATCACAGAAACCAGCGTCAAAGATAACTCTATTCATATTATCACAGAATTGACTGAGAGAAAGGAGATTATGTTGAAGTCCTTCAACAAATGTTACTCTTGGAACTGAAGCAGTCCCATTGTTCAGTGTTCCGTATCCCCTTGTATAGCCTTTAGAGTTGTCACCAAACTTAATTCTGGGACCATCTTCTTGTACATAGTTGGTTAGCAGGCTCTTTTGATACGTCATGTGTCTCGAGCAGCCGTTGTCCACAATCCAAGAGTCCTTATGCACCTGCAAAACAGAAACATTTTTAGGTACCCTTTGGTTTAGTTTGGGTCCTTAAGCGTTAGTTGGTGATTTCGCGACCCAGATCTGTCTCGGGACCTTAGCAGTCTGAGACTTCTTTTTCTGAACCTTGTTAGTCTTTTTCTCCACTGGACTTAGAGATACTGACTTGCTGGCAGTTTTGGGTTCAGGAGCTTTCTTCTTCTGAGGCTTTGTGCTACTCCTGACCCTGGGCTCATAATAGTACGAACCATACTGTGTTGGATGCTCATACACTGGCTCGTCATACTGCTTTGCCCACTTGACCTTCTTAGTTCCCCCTGAATTTGATCGTGGTGTTCTGGGGCTATAACCTTTGGTCAGTTGCTTCTTGTTGATCGGCTGAGATGCAATCATCTTCAATTTGTTCTTCGCCTGAGTTGTTGGTTAAGAGACCTGAACTTTCCCTCTGACGAACCTATCAGCCAGCATTTCTGAGCCTTTAGAATTAGATGTGGAAGCTTCATGAGTGTAGCCAAGTCCTTCTTTCATGGCTGGTGGCCTTTGAGCTCTAAGCATGCTTTCCAACTTCCATTTGGCTCCCAGGTACTATTCAGTCATCAGTCCTCGCCAAACCTCATCACTTTTCCGAAGTGATT